>CACRXP010000413.1:301817-356952 GCA_902702965.1 Spirometra erinaceieuropaei | reverse complement strand
GTCAGCCTCGGGGTCACTCCTCGGTGGTCGATAGACGGTCAGAACTTCAAGGCTATGTGATCCTGGTACCCTTATAGTGAGCCAGGTAGTCTCGGCGCTGCACTCAAACTGTTCTGTTTTTTCTGACACAAGCAGGCCGTGTTTGACGTAAGTGACGACTCCTCCTCCCTGACGTCCTCTCCTATCTCTTCGAAACAACTGAAATCCTAGTAGCACCAATTCTCGGTCATCTACGTTTTCAGACAGTCAGGTTTCTGTCAAAGAGACAACGTCAGGGGAAAGGTCACAAATGTGGATCTTCAGTTCATCTTACTTGGGCAGTATACTCTGCACGTTGGTGTAAATACATGTAAGGTTTAGAGTTTTGGGGCGTTTGATTATGGTGCCGCATGAGATCCCACTTAAGGAACCTATTGGGCCCTCATTCGGATCGGTTCCATCCAACGGATTAGAGGAGGGCGCTGCACTATCTGGTCGTTGTAGATCACGAGATTCATCTCGCCATTCTGCAAACTTGTTCTCAGTTCCAGAACTAATTGTCGACGTTTTATTCTCTCTAACGCCGCGGTTGGTGTCTTTGATTCGGAAGAGTCGTGAGATAATAAGTCCTACTTGTTCTTGGTTGGCTAACACAATCTTGAGTGGTCGGGGACGTGAATGCTCTGATATTTCGATTTAGCGCTTTCCAAGACTAAAGGCCTTGAGAGCCAAAAATTCCACATTGGGACGCAAAAGTTCGTTGAGTAGGCATTGGAACTGTTGCAGGTCTGTCGAAACCCGCTCTTTGGAGGCACTAGCGCTGGATTCAGGCAGTCCCTGAATGATCAGACATTGTCCTCTGACCGGCGACTCTCTCCAGAACACGGTGGTTTCGTGCGCCGACAAAGGCAATATGTCGATCTTCGCTGGTTGTTGTCGTCTTGTATTTTATGCGTTTGTGCTGGGTCTGCCGTGACAGCTGCAGAAAGTGTTGATGTCGTGCCTTTGTGTGACGTCCTTGGGACCTACTTCTAGTTATTCTTCCAACAAGTATATTCGTATTGTCAACCGTGTCTAGTCTGCATTGTAGAAGAGTTTTCATCTTTTCAATCTATTCCTCAAGGCGATTGATTTTGCCGGCCAATATCTGGCATCCGTTGCAAAATCGATCGGTATGCGGCACGCATTTACTATCAAGTAAACTTTGCGACATCGCTCGCCGCGGCGCTGCGGTGGCCGAGGGGTTAGAGTGTGCGACTGAAATGTTGGTGGTCGATGAATCGACTCTGTCATGTAACGCATCATTTTGGGTGGCTGCGCAACTCTTCATTATGTACTGGGCTTATGAAAAACGGAAAAATCTGCAGGAATAACAAGCTTTTTCCGAAGGCACAACTGTAGACAATGTCTATGCTTATGCTGGGTTACGCCGAAAACATTCAAGGAACGCTTTTTTCAGGTAAGCCTATGTTTGGTAAAGTGAAAGTTGTCTGAATTTAAGCAGCACAGCAAGCAGTGTAGAAATATCGACTCAGCCTTTTTGCAGATGGTGCTCCAAACTTCGGCGAGCAGTTGGAGACGATATCTTGGATGGGAAGGCCCTGTAGACAAGCCGAGATTCCCAACAGAAGGACCGTTTTTGCTGAAGTTTGTTCTGATCGAACGATAAGAGTATCGATGGAGCTAGCTGGAAGCTCGTAGTCAGAAACGCGATTTATAATCCACTTTTGATGAAGGACAGTCGTTTTCAATGAAGAGACTCCATTGAATAACTTCCTTCTTGTATTGTGGATCAGTGTTCTTTCAAGACCAGGAGTCGCGACGATAAGCTTGAGTACGAGTTTCTGCCCTGTCAGCCATCTGCACTCTGGCCCGTCTCCGGGTGGGCAGGAGGAGTGCGGTAGATGCTGTGCAAGTCTTCTATAACCATAGAGGAATTTATGCACAAGTCACCGTGCCTGCTCTCTGCCTGCTGTAAGCGCACGGTTGACACCGACGAACTGTCACCTCAAACACCCTGACGTGCATGCACTTCTCACATGTGCGGCCCCATGCTCCTTCTCCTCACCAGTTGAGAGGCCCGCACAGCGAACTGGTGCATGACAGAGTAGGCGAGACCGACTCTGGGCACACGCTCCCATGGAAGACCGGAGACTGGATCATGCATGGCACGCGTAGACGGAATGCCTGCCTTCGCTAGATATTGCGCCCGAGCCCACCTTCAGTTGTCTTGCCACCGTGACCTCATTCATGCGTCCACTTTCCTGCGCAGTCAACGCCACCAACCCACTCCCCGTACGACAAAATTCCATCGCATAATTCATCATTTTCGGACGCCTTCGTAGATACCGCAATTGTTACGCCGACAGGACGAAGGCGTGAGTAGCCTGCAATGCGGGCTCAATACAAACTATCTTCTATTGTGACCTCACACTTCAACATTGTCAGCGACTGGGCCTTCCCAGTCATCCTGACTTCGCCAAGAGAGAGTGAGGCAGACGCAGCGCAAGGCTGTTTCACTGAAAACAAAGTCATGCGTAGGTTATGGCCGTGATCTCTTAACGACAGTGGTGATCCTTGTTGTTTGCGAGTGTCACTATGATTATAAGACAATAAGTGGCAACCTTAGTTACGAGGTGGACTGTCTTTAACGTACCAGTTACTACATCGGGCAAACTTCTAATAACCTGGAGATGCGCATAGATGACTGCGCCTCATGAGGTGATGAAAACTAATTGCACCGGGAAGAAGGGTGTGGCACCTCTAAGGCTGACAGTTTTGTGAATACTTAAGACAGCCTTCACCGACAAATCTGCAAAACTGTCTGTCAATACAGGAGGTTGCCGCAGAAAGACTCAGGCGAGACCAACGACGGAATCAACATTACTCGCCCTGTAATGACGATGACGCCGCTGCCGACTAGCAATGCATTAGCCCCATACCCCAGATGATCAGCTCGTCTGACTTAGGTTATGATAGAATGTTATTACCGACAAAGACAAGGGTGACTGGAATGGCCATTTCTGGCTTATTAGTCGCCGTCAGCCGGTCATGTCTAACCCCCGAAGTATGAAACACCTGGGGCTCGAACTCGCGACTTGCCACTGAGCCACGGGTTCGTTGTCTTGTCGGATTCAATAGGGAATATAAAATGGTACAGGGGTGCCCACCGATCGTTCTTACGGAAATCGCTTGTTCCGATGTGTCTTATGGTGTGACTGGCTGACGACGGCTAATAAGTCATAAATGGCCATTTTAGTCTCCCTTGTCTTAGTCTTTCTGCCTATATCATGCGCCGCTGTGCGGCTGCTGGTTGGACTCGAGAGAGACCGTAAGGCACAGCAGAACGAGCGAATTCTGTAGGAACAATCAGTGTGCGCCTCTCTACCATTAATTGATGATGATAGTCCGAACTCACGTCCAACAATGTCCACCGTATGCTCCATAGCCGGGTGGGGCAGGTACGATGACTTGCTCGTGAATTATTTAATGGCAAAGGTAAACTTGCGTAGCATCTACCGCATTCCATCTTCCCCCATGCCTGTATCAGGTGTCAAGACAGTGCCGAAGAGACCGGTGGCGAGGGGGCCGCACGTGGATGGCGCTGCCGGGCGATCGATCCGATTCACACTCCCTGGTGCATTACAAACACTTGACCAGGAGTTTAAACAACTGCGACAACAGAAAGAACGTGGATTACTGGGCAGCCATGAAAACGACCTGTTTACTTGGCGGGAGCGCAATAGGATCTACCGCCAGAGAATCAGGTAGCGGAGAAGTGCCAGCGCACACCAGGCGGCGGGCGCCGTGGCTTGTTGATCAGTGACTCGGGGTCTAAAACTCCGGGTGCATTAGCGGTGGTGAGGCATAGGCTGATGACGTTAAGCGGATCAGAACTGGCCATTCCAATGTCCCTAAAGTTTGTAGGCAGTATTCCCCGAGTGATAATTTCATTTCGAAGTGGTAGAGATGGGGAAGCTGCGTTTGCCACATTAACAATAACCACCTCGTTAGCGCTTGTCGGCTCTGGCAGTGAACGTGACAAAAAAGAGGGAAGATTTCACCCACGGATTTTTTGATCCATTTTGCCTTTACTTGCAACCAGTCGAATTTGCTTTTGAAAATACCAAACTTCTAATAAAACCAACTTGATGAATGGCTCAACGGCTGCATTGGAACACTTCATGAACCTCCTATGATCGAGTAAATTCGACAAGTCACTCATGATGGAGTTTTGAAAGGCTATTGGCATGTCGTTTCTTGATCGTCCCCCAACCAGTTCAGGCCTCAAAGCTACGAATCAATAGATCGGCAACGTTTATCGACGTTTCTCTCCATAATCGCTTTTATTTAAGGACAACTAAAGGTTAGAAATTGAGTCGACCACACTGACGGTCGAACGTCTGAATAAGTAAACTGGGAAAGAACAATCGGTTCACTGCTTTTGGCCTTTATTGCGGTTTATCCTGGATGCGTTTTTAAACATATGTTTTTTTCACGCGTGCGACTAAATGGTCGATACAACAGCTGGTGCGCCCTGTTTGACACAAACTGCCACTTATCCGGGGACGCAGGGATTTCCTGGCGCATATTGTAAACAATAATGCACGACATCTACCTCTGTTTTCCCGTAGGTGCACTTTTCAGTGGGAGGACGACGCCAAGACAACTGAAGTGCGGCATCTGGCGAGATTGAATTCATGTCTACGCGTACTGCACGCGTGCTGATCAGAATTACCTTGAGGGGAGGCCCCCCTAACTAAGGCAATTTTTAATCTAGCGGTCGGGTCGTCCTTGCCCACGCAGCCAGGAAGCGTGTCGTCGCTGGGAAAGTGGATATAACTGATAGATTCGATGGCATACTGCCCGCCCGCACAACCACTAGTTACCGCCCAAAACGTGAAATGTGCCAAAAGGGCAAGGAGAGACGCTTTAGGATTAATGCAATACGCCAAGCGAAAGAGCGCTTTTTTGGTGTCTGAAACTGAAACAAAACATTGATCCACGCCAACACACAGCTTCGCCAGACAGGCCTGACCGAAATGCCATGCAGGGCTCTGGGGACGACCTGCTAATTGTCGTGTCTGACTGGACCCCTCCAGTGTGCAACAAGTCGCCGGCAACGCCAATCAGCAACACCACCAAACCATGTCAGCAAACAAAGATGAGGAATTTTGAGTTATGCCGGTTCAGGCAACGGCAGTTAAAACTGTGAAGTGGTATGATTGGTAGAATTTTTTGCGGATTATTTTCAAAGCAGAGATGAAGATAAAGGGTCGAACGGGAACAAGCGAGGAACTGAGGCGGCCTAACTCGTGCTGCCTGAGACAGTTGAGAAGGGCAAACTGTGAAGTTAAAAGGGACATGTCTCACGAAGCCGTGGTTCCAGTGTTGATAGCATTACAAACAGTTGTTGCCCATGGCCTGCGGTCGTCGGCAATAATTTTTTGCAGGGCGCGGCCTATTTCATGAAATTTTAGCCGGCAATCTGAAATGTGCTTTCGACCAGAACGGATCAATAAGATTGGGGTGGCAGTAGTGACTATGATGCAGGATAATCCTCTTATATTTTTACCACGCCAGGATGGCGACTTTTGAACGTACCCCTTCGCAGGCGCCTTCAATGACCACACTGAAAAAATGACCAAACAAACGGCACAAATATATTTTACCAGATTCTTAACGTCATTGACAATCAAAATATGCGTCATAGAAAGCATGCAGCACAGAATATAGTTTCTCTGCCCACTCTGTGGATAATCTACTTTTTTTATTCTTCGTCCTCCTCCTCCTCCTCCTCCTCCTCCTCCTCCTCCTCCTCCTCTTCTTCTTCTTCTTCTTCTTCTTCTTCTTTAAACGGGCATCTTTCGCGTTTGGTTTACATTTAAACCCCACCGGGCGTTGCACGTGCGTCTAGGTTTTGCAAACTACAAGTTGTATGCTTTCGGTGTAAGGAAAATAATATGTGCCTCTATGCTATGAGGGCGACACCGTAGACAGCTCAGAAAAGTGTGCATCACGTTGCGTACTTCATAAGGAGCATTTATAAGCACACGGACACAATGCTAAATGAATGGAAACCTCACGGCTTTAAAAGTCACAAGACGATAGGTATATTTTCTTTGAGACGTAATTTGCCACTAAGCTAGCATTGTGCGAAATATTTTAGAGGAGGTTTATAAAGATGTGTATTTGAAAGTATGAGGAAATAAAAACTCAATGGAAAGAATTTGAGCTAATTAAGTAGTCCTGTCTACCGCGCGTGATTCCTGTAGGCTAATGAAAAGAAAGACATTTAACAGCTTGGTATGACCAAAATACTTCCAGATTTCGCTGTTAGACAGTCCCTTAAGATGCAAAACACATTTAAAATTTCCATTAGCAATTCATAGCATACAGTACGTGGCCTATCGCAGGAAACCTGGTAACGAATACTAACATAATGCGAAATATTTTCGAGGGGATTTTAAAAAGATGCACATTTGAATGAATGAGGAAATCAAAGCTCAATGGAAAGAACTTGGGCTATTTAAGCAGTCATATTTACGAACGTGATTTTCGCAGGCTAATGGGAAAAACATTTAACAGGTGTGATCTTGGTATGACCGAAATACTTCGAGATTTCGCTGATAGACAGTCCCTTCAGATGGAAAACACATTTCGAAATTGCGATTAACAATTCATGGTATACGTCAACTGCCATCTTTAACTTCCCAAATATACACACATTCATGATTATCGAGCCAAACATCCCTCGCCGGCCCAGCTTCGCCATATACGTCCAGCTCTTCGTAAAGGAGAGGAGGGCTGATTAAAAGTATTTTGTCATTGCAGTGTTTGCTTGGACAGATTTGACGGTTTGACCATCGGTTTCGATGATGTCCACCGAGTGCCCCACAGTTGCAGCAGCAACGGGAGTAAGGACGGTGACTTACGCAGGGGTTTATAGTGCCGGTAGACGTGCGTAGCATCTACCTACACTCTCTCCTCCTCCCTCGCCCGAGCCCGGTGTCAAGACAGAGTCAAGAAGACCGGAGAAGACGGAGGCCGCAGGTGGATGGCTCGGACGGATCCTCACCTTGATGTTCCACCACACCCCCTGGTCCACACAACAAATAACCAGGATTTCAACCAACAACAGAGATATGGAGGCTGGCACGGCCGAAGCCGCACCTGGGCGTGCCGCCAACGCCTGGCTCGGATCCCACACTGTGATGGGAGTGCCACAAAGGCCACATTAAAAAGGAGCCATGGCAGCCTGACTCTCAGACGGCCTCCGGTCAAGGAGGAGGTCCAAGTTACCCCGTCAGTTGGCAACCTTCCAAGCCACGGCTTTTAGCGCACCGTGATAGCTTCAAGCGCGTCAGATTGTTTATAGTAAGGAGAAAGTGCGCTGAGTCGTCGACCTCACTCTCCCTTCCCACTCCCACACCCCAGCCGCTGTCCGAGCCGGTCAGCAGACTGGAGTGGGGAATGGGCGCGGTGGCTGTCATGGTCGACTGACCATGACTGCATGCGCCACGGCACGACCTGGCCCCCCATACACACAACACCAGGATTTCACACAACGTGGGTTGAACGGCGTGTCTCTCACGTGCGTGAGAGTGCCGTGGAAGGTGCTGTTTCAGCCCGTCCCCAGCCCACCAGTCCGCCACTCCACACAACACACACACACAACGCGACGAACTGCGTGAACCGAGAGCGGGCGTCAATCAGCAACCTTCCTATCCACGACGCTTGACGTGTCGGGATAGTCTCGGACTCAAGTCACCCGTGCAGCCGAAGCCGCATGGGTGGGATGCACACCTCAGGCTTCGGTACGGTAGACAGATTAGAGCTAATAAATCAGAAATTGCCGTCTAAATCTGTCTGCTTTTTGCCTTCTTGCAAGCTTCAGAACAAAGATAGGTAACGTCGATAGTGCTTCTCAATGAAGACGCAAGATGCCCCATTTGGCATTTGCCTGCGTGAATGAGAATAGTCCAGTGAACGCCGACAAAACTCCTTCTACTTGGATTTAGACTACCTGTAGTTTATTCTTCCTTGTGCCCACCGATAACTTGTAATCCGATGACCTGCCGCATTTTGCCGCATGCTATTTTTGTCAAAAGGGTCATTTCTGGTCACAAAAACAAACAAAGCATACAGTGAGTGACCGATCTCATGAAATGTTGGCTGCAATTCTGAAATGTGTTTTCGATTAGGAAGGATTGCTTGGTCGCGGTTGCAATACTGATTATCTTGCGACATACTCCCATGGTATTGCGGACTTGGCAGGATGTCGGCTTTTAGATGCACTTCTTTTCAATCTCCTGTGGAAACCGTACTCGGCAAAAAAGGACTACTTATGTATCATGCATTTTTCCCATTGATTTTCGATGTCCTTGCAAATTCGAATATATCTTATAGAAACCATAAACAAAATATGCTTTCTTTTAATCAGTCAATAGAGAATCACCTCCTCTCTATATTTCATACTCAAGGAAGGAGTATAATTAGGTTTAAAAAAAGTTTTCCAACTGCCGAATAATTTGGAGCCTGATCATTCGTTGCATTAGCGCTTAGTGATTTCAGTCTACAAGGCGCATGCGTTCCGCGTAAAGAAAATCACATATTTTTTTATTTCATTAAAGAGACATCAGACAGCGTCCATAAAATTGTGCAATGGATGCCGACAGTGTTGTACATTCCATGAGGAGCAGTGGTAAACGGTCAGGTACGAAGCTATGTGAATGGACATTGCGCGGTCTTAAAAAATCTCATAATTAGAAACTTTTTTAAAACTTAAATATACTCCTTCCTTGAGAATAAAATATAAAGAAGACTTTATTCTATATTGATGGGCTAAAAGAAAGCGTATTTTTGTTTATGGTTTCTATATGTTATATTCGAAATTGCAAGACCATCGAAAATCAATGGGAAAAATGCATGCTGCATAAGCAGACATTTTTGCCGAGTACGGTCTCTACGGGTGATTGAAAAGAAGTGCATTTAAAAGCCGACATCCTGCCGCAAGATAATCAGTATTACAACCGCGACCAAGTAATGCCTCCTAATCGAAAACGCATTTCAGAATTGCAGCCAACATTTCATGAGATCGGTCACTCACTGTACTACGTTCATCGTCAAATGAAAGTCAACCCGTACATTTACGCGCCAACGGTTAATCTTTCAAAATACTACAACTCATGGCGTAGTCGTAATGGGGTGGAGCGCCAAGCTGCGGGTTCGCCCGTCACTCAGCGGCTATAACGTTGGGCGTCTAAACTGCAGAACGAGGAATCAAGTCTCGCGTGTGACCCACCTCGGGGCTGATGACGGGTCATTGTCGGTTTGACTGTTCTGCCTATACCACACACAGGTAAACCGCTGCTGCTGGGGCTGGATATAAAGAGGACCCAAAGTCACAGTGGGACTTGTTAAATTCGTAGCGTGATCGACAAGCACCCCATTACCACGCTTAATATGTGCAATGGAAATCGGCGTAATAACGATTCCATAGCCCAGATGTTGGGTCGTTAGACTAGTAACCACGAGATCAGTATCCATCGGCGGCCGGTCTACGCCATCAGAAAATAGAGATAATAAACGTCCCGCCCACTGATGCACACCTACATTCCTCATTCGAAAACTTAAGCTGGCATCTTGCACTTACGTGGAGGTAAGTTGTCATCTCGGAGACGTTGATTTGTCTCCCTGTGGTTCTAAATTATTCTTTCTTTCGGACTACATCTGATCCGACATCGTCCATTCCTGATGCGTTACACTCTGCTTGCTCATTTGCATGTTCGTTTAATGAGTCTGGCGAAAATGTTTGACTCGCGAGCTTATAGAAGTAGTCCTCCTCTGGCTGGCGGCAATGACTACTACATACTGGCATGCGCTCCACCAAAACGCGCGCCGCGTGGACAGCCTATCTGTTCGTTGGTTTGAATTTGCAGTGGTTCGGCTGCAACAGCAGACAACTGCGTTACAAGCCTATGACATGGGAAATTTCTCAACTTGCATGCTGGCTGGCAAGTGTATTTCGTAGGCCAGATGAGTCGTGAAGGCTGTGTGCAGCAAAGATTTCGTGTGGGGCATCGCGTATGGCGTTGATTGGAAGACGGTTTGTTGAAAGGTGCGTAAATGGCCGAACCCTTGAATTCATGATTTTTCGTAACTCGAATGGCGTTTTTATTGCATCTACTTTACAACACCTCATGGAATGAAGACCTCGCGATAAGATAGGATTGTGTGTTAATGATTAATAAGCCAGAAATAGCCATTTCAACCCGTCTTATTTTTGTCCTCTTGCAATCTCCTTAACATATAAATTCGTTTGCAGTTTTTTATAAAGACAAAGTGTGCTTCATCTGGCGTTTGCCCGTTTTCAGACTCTGCAGCAAACCCTGACGATCCGCTGCATTTTGCCGCTTGTCATTTTTGTCATATCGAGAATAATATGTTGGACAACTGAAGTAGTAAGAAATATGCATTTACGCATTTTTCGGTATTTTATGTTTATATTTAACATAATTTACATATAGATCCACCCTGAGAAAAGTTCACAGCGATAGACGGCGACGGTTATGTATTTGCGGAGCGAATCGAATTATTTTTTGAGTGTGAACAATTACTAATCGGAGTGACTAGGACACTTCCAAAGCCAATTTGTCCCGTGTATACAGAGATAATGTTCCACTATTATATTTGTGGAATAAAATTGCTGGATTAATGTGCTAGAAGCCATGTGTAGAAGAAACTAAATGCAAATTTCATACTAGTGGTATAGGTACAGAACGAGGATGCCGGATGCACTTGCGGAATGCAATTTGACCAATTTTACAATTTCCTAATAACTTAAAGTAGTTAACGCCGCATAGTGAAATACGTTTTGTGAATTTTGGCAAAATTAAAAAAAGGTGCTGCCGGTACCCATTTCCTCCAGTTGGCGTTGTTCTGTGAAGCGAGTCTCGCTGGGTGCTGAGGCAGCCCCACTTACAGTCTATTCGAATGGATGACCCGGAAACTTATCTTTCTCCGAGAAGGCTATAGGACCTCCATCAATCCGGCCTACTGATTCCTAACCGATTTCCATGGATAAACTGTGCGACCCTTGATGTGGTTTCACTATTCACATCCGTCCCACCGGACGTTGAACGCGACATTCTAAGCAAACGGCCCGAATGAAACTAGGACAAAGCGAACAGACTTCTAAAAATAAACCATTTACTCTAACTCTCTGCTATCTGCCAAAAAAAGCTTCTCCATCTTTAATGGCAGAACATACAGGCAGAACAAAGGAACAGAGATTGGTTCGCCAACATGCAGCCTGGTTGCGGAACTAGTCTTACGGGAGCTGGAAAAGTCGCCTTCGACCACTATGGACCTGGCGTCTAATACGTAGATGACACGTTCGTTATAATTGGAAGGAACAGACAAACAGGCTTTCAAGACCTGCCCCACGACCCCTTCCCCGACTTTCAGTTCACAAGGGAAGAAGAGCATGCCGAACAGTTGCTTTTCCTTGATGTTCTTCTCATACGTTCACCCAATGGCAAACGCAACACCACGGCGTATGGAAATTTGCATGGTAACCACCCACTGACGCATAAACGCGGCTGCGTTAGGGCACACTTGCAAAAGGTAAAAACGCATTGTAGTGAACCGAAGGAACGAGCACGAGAACTACGACAACTTCGGGAACAACTGGCAAGGAATGGATACCCAGAGAGCTGCGTTAGTTGTTGCCTCCGTATGCTTCCATGGCGAACATACGGAGGAGAGTCGTCAACACTCTGGCAGTCGCTGTCATATATAGAGAATACATCCGAAGGAACGGCACGTATCGCGGGAGAGCTCGGCGGTGGTATCGTTCACCGTCCGACAGCGCCCATGCGCAACAAAATTAGGCAAATGGAGAACCGACTAGACGTAAGTGAAAAATAGGGTGTCGTTTACCATATCTCATGCCAAGACTGCCCTCGCCATCACACAGGACAGATCGGACGACGGCTTAACTACCGAAAAACGGAGCAAAAAAGGGCAGTTCGTAGAGGCGACCCGCTGTCCTAGGTAGCTTCTCACACTCTGGAGGAAGGCCACGAATTTAACTTTGCGAGCACGTGGATAATGGCGCAGGCCATCAATAAGACAGGACAAGAACTGCTGAAGGCCCGGGTGTCTGACACCAACTCCATCAAGAGACACTTTATCACGCGCTCCGTTCCCACGGCCAAGAGGCGAGACCCAATTTCCAGTCATGCCTCCGTAAGACGGCGTGGACTCAGCCTTATCGTTAACACCACCTCCGCACTCCTATCCCCTGCTTTGTTTGACTACAAAAACAGCTTATTTGAAGTCGCATCCTCACAGTCTCTGACGATGGTCTCCTGTACGAGAGAGAAAGCTCAGATTTAATACACATACTGTCCTAGTGATCGCGTCTTAATCTCATTTGCAATATTTTTTACATTGTAGAACAGCTATGGCGCAGCCTCCAAATGCTTAACGGAGGCGTCCTCAAGTTGTTAGCATAAGGAGAGCAATTGAATTGCCCAACGTGTTATTCTTTTGCCAGGACAAATGGCTACTGCCAACATTCCAAGCCTGCGCATACCGCAAACTAATGAGGCTGCATAAGAGGAATATGTGCGCTAACGATATTGTTTTTCAGTGCACTTGATGTCACCGACGGAAACCAGTTTGAAATCGATTCGTTTTTGAAGGCAGCCGCTTCACCATACCGGCGACTGGGGGGGCATAAAGTGGCCTACCAGCGGAAGGATACGAGCACTGTACACTCAACCACTCTAGAATTTTCATGGCCCCTGAAACACGCCACAATCGAGGCGTACTGGAGCCGGCTGAAGAGGAAATTACGGGGAAGTTGGTCGGTGTCTGGAAGGTCTCTTTGTGCTCATCTGGACGAAACCCAGTACAGAGTATGGTTCGGTCTCGGTCGAAGTGGTCTATACATGGCCTGGAATACGTTTCTTGGACATCTTCCCGATACATTTCCAGTTAAGCAAAACTCCCCGTGTCGACGTATTGACCAGCATTTAATAAATTCTCGTGTTGAATGCTTCCTTAAATGCATTGTTATTATGTTGTTTACGTTGTGTTGATATCGCTTTTCAGTACGCGCGGGGAAAGTATCTGCGAAGGTAGTGACAGGAAAAAAACGGACGCTAAGTGTGACATGGTCAAGGAAGTCGTAACCGGTTACGAATGCAATGAAGGTACGTGAAGCTGGCTGGCGCAAGCGTTGTCGCATGCGTTCAAAAGGAATGAGTAACGTATGAAGTATACGCAGTGCAATAGCCCATCTTGGGCTGTCCTCAGGAAAAAAAGAGGTTCTTAATATCAAACGGGACGACAATGATCAAGGAACGCTGATCACCCGCACCTGCTGACGGTAAATCAACGCTGTGGATGACAACTTTTTGAAAGGAAAACCAAAATCAAGCAGTGATTGAACGGTAATAGGCCTTGATTATGACGATGCCTTTGGGCGGTACAACTTCCGGTGCCATTATCTGATTCCCGATGGACGGGACCGGACTAGACGATAATCAACATTGCAGGCGGCCGAAGGTTGCGAGTAGCTATGGTGGAATCCAAGAATGCGTCTGCGTTTGAGTACCTGGTCCGCAGACACACGTCCCGTAAGGAGTCCGACTTGGTTGGGCACAGCCTAGAATCGCATGACTAGGATAACATCGAAGATGGTGGCCAAATCACACCTCAGTGCCACCACACTTTTGCGCTGGAAACGTTTTTTTCTTCTGCCGTACAGGGACCTGCATTTGACGCTCCAGTTGTATCACCACTGAAAGCGTGTGCCATGTCAATATCAGTGAAACATGGCCCTAGCAGCCTCGTATGCGTTGGCAGTTAGCTGACGCCTGGTTCCCTACCAGTAGATGAATTTGCACTCCAGCTGGGTATACAGGAGGTGCGCATGAATATCCAGTCAACTCCGTCCTTCTGACCCCAGTTGGGGTGTGGTATTTGTTGGTGAAAAATTCTGGTCAGGTGTATGGTGTGGTGGCACGCCTAAGTGCGGGTCCGTCCATGCCAGCCACCTGTGCCCTCTCCCGATTCTGGTCTTCTTAACTCAGTCTCGACATATTGTCCAGGTGAGAGTGGGGTGGGGAAGGGCGAGTGCGGTCAATGCAGTGCAAATCATTGTGTCTACTGTGCCTAGCTGTATAGCACACGGTGGACATCGTATGAATCGACGGTCGAACTGTCGTATCGGCACTTTCAATTGACTCTTTTGACTAAATAATGCGGTTTTCGTGGAGTTGCCTTGTCTGTTCAAATGTCTGACAGTCGGTTATAACTATTAGACTCAACTGCCTTTCATAAGGCGATTCGAGCAGTCGGAAAACGTCTTTTTTGACAAGATGTCTCCTTTCATGAACTGATATGTGACGTGTTTTTAACTCTTAAATTGGCTTTCTTAATCTTAATGCATTTACCAAATGGGGGTAGTCTTCAATGTGGCCTTGACTACCCACCAGATATTTGAGACTTCGCCGACAAATGTCCTGTGACATTTGCTTGAAGTTGGAATCTAGCAGAATCTAACCGGCCTCACTTGTATGGCGCACTCAGGACGAGCGAATATAAGCGAGCCTGAATCTGTCCAAACAAACACTGTAATGACGAAAATACTTTTAATCAGTCCTCCTCTCCGTTACGAAGTGCTGGACGTATATTTGGTGAAGCTGGGCCGGCGATGGATGTTTGGCTCGTTAATCATGAATGTTTGTATATTTGGGAAGTTAAAGATGGCAGTTGACGTATACCATGAATTGCTTATTGCAATTTCGAAATGTGTTTTCCATCTGAAGGAACAGTCTAACAGCGAAATCTCGAAGTATTTCGGTCATACCAAGACGTCGATGGCCTCCTGTACGAGACCGAAAGCTCAGACTTAATACAGGTGCTGTCCCAGTGATCGCCCGTTTTTCATATTGTAAAACGACTATGGCGAAGCCTCCAAATGAATAAAGAAGGCGTCCTCAAGCCGGTGCACCCTCCAGAGCGGACGGCATAAGGAGAGCGATTGAAATGCCCAACGTGTTATCCTGTTGTCAGGACAAAGGGCAACCGCTAACATTCCAAGCCTGCGAATACCGCAAGCCAATGAGGCTGCATAAATGGAATATGCGCGCTGACGTTATTTTTTTTCAGTGCACTAGATGTCAACGACGGAAGCCAGTTCGAACTTGGTTGGTCTTTAAAGGCAGCAGCCTCACCTTCTTGTCCCGAACTTGACAATGTGCGAAGATATTTCTGCATATATTGTAGTTATACACACTCACTGTAAAATGTGACCTGTTGCATCCCGTATATTTGCAGGCCGACTTTATGGGCTCAATGTAGTTGCAAAGTAACTACCAATATAGTACAAAATATATAAGCACATAAGTGCAAAATACTTTAATAACAAGAGTAGCAAAATGTGCATTGGCGATTTTTGGTGCATTCTATGCATTTAGTCAGCCAGGTATGAGTGCTCGTTCGCAAAAAACTGCTATTTAAACCCGACATCCTTGGATTTTCGTGAATGTTTGATTTGAAGTTGAATGATCCTCATATTGCAAGCACATTTGATCCTCGCTCGTTCTTATTTTGTTAATATTAGACTGAATTTTACTTCAAAAGTAGTGGTTGTCGATCTGTGAATAATGTTCGACATTTGCCTGTCACTGGAATGAGGGCATGCGTGTTACTTCGATCTTTGTTTTTTCCACCTTCTTATCATAATGTTCAGTCCAACTAGTTTAAAATTTCATAAGCGAATATTCAATTTAAATTACGCATTAGTCGACAATATAGGCGTTTCAAATAATGCCCGAAATTATTCCTTACTTCAAAATATCTCAATACGTTACGATTGAAAAAAGTTAGCACTGAGGATATTGGATGTGTAGTAATTAACTGACGCAAAAACACCGACACATCGAACTCAAATCGCTACATTATCGGCAGGTGGCTCGAAAAGTGCCAAAGCCGTATTACAGAGGGTCATCTGTCTTCGAAACGTGGTAATTTGTATATAATCACTTTTCTTTTGTTGGATGCTATTCAACCTAACTTGAGATATCGACTTGACACTATTCTACAGCAGCTTGACTAGTGATTCTCAATGTGACTAACACGTTCACCGTATGCATTAGCCACAAACATGCTTAAGATATTGCGGCAAATAATATTGACTCAAATACATCGAATTTTTATCATTTTTCAGGTTCTCGTTCGTCTCTTTATGAAGCCGCACCTATACAACAATTTTTAGGGCCTCACTATTTTAGAATTTCGTGAATTAACTTTCCTTACTTCGCCAATTATTCACCGTCTTTATACGACGTCATCCTTCCTCTGTGTGTTTTTCTCGTAGAAGCGTCAATCTGGAGAAAAAAAGTTTTCGAAACTGACTGTTCAGAACTCAACGGTTGAGTATACTGTTTACGTATATCTATTTAAAATAAATTTTACAGGAGCCTGCTACAACTTGCTAAGGATATGGTTGTGCCTTCATGATATCCTGTGCATTTCGCAAGACTTCGGGCAGATGGTCACGATTGTGTATAATTTAAAGCTAGTAATTGGAGTGTGTGATTGTGAGAGATAATGTCATTGAGATGAACTTCAGGTTTGTAAAATAGTGACTGATTTTATTTAGTAAGTTGGCAACCCCGTTTTCGAAAGTGTTTCAATAACTTTTGTTTGCTGCAAATGGGGAGTTTAAAGTTGTGGGGCCAAAGTGTTTTCGAAGTAACCTAAACCAAACCAACTTGTAGTAATATATGCATATGAATACTGGTTCGCCATTTTCGACAATTTTCGCCCCATGACCTACAGTAGAGTGGGTGAGAACAGAGACGCTGGCTTTTGTCTGAGTTATTTGATGATAGTAGACTTGCCCAGGATCTACCGCATCTTCGTCTCCTTTCCTGCCTAAGCCCGCTGCCAAACACTACCAAGAAGACCGAATATGCACGCAGAACACAGTAGGCCTAGAATAAGGTTTGCTCAAAAAGTCATCAATAGTTTTATTAAGCTGAAACCTGCAACGCCGGAGCATACTTTGCGTGAAATCCTCTGATACTAATTATCAACCCTGCGAATGTCTGCAATGCCTACATAATTGGCGGACACTCGGTTTGTTGATGCATGCATTTGTCAAGATGACCGTTCTGAGGCCAAGGAGGGAAAGAAATTCCACACTGCCATTGTTTTGGCTTTCATACGCATCCTCAGGCATCAGATATCCAGTAACATCAAGAAACGATGCTCAAATGACATTTGCTCGTTTAAACTTCTCCTACATTTACGGCGCTAGGTGCACACGAACCTCTAAAATGCATCAAATGAACACATTACTTATCTCAAAAATAACACTGTAGAGGAAGTCGCTTGCTACGTTACTGAACAAACTTCAATTAGTGTTTGGAATACACGCTCGTGGATTAGTACTGGACAACGTACATTTAAAATCAGCTGTATTGCTGCAGACGGAACTTGGAGGGAACAATTTAATATCTTCAGGTTTCTTATTTGCTGGCCTTCTAACGACCGACAGCCCTGTACCTGGGGCTGTGTATGCAGGATAACTTTGAGAGAGGGGCGATTTGGATCCCCTCATATCTTCCATTCGCCGATGTCAAAGACGTTGTTACTCTACGGTCTTCCTCGTAGTGACTAGCGTACCCTCAACTCGACGGAGGCAGTTACACAGTATTATTATCTAAAATATGTGAACTGAAAGTTAATACACGATTAAAATCCAGGGCAAAATAAAAGCTTTGTTTGCAGAATTACCGAAGTATGTTTTGTCCTTGGAAGGGCAGGCAAGGCAGAAGGAGCAGCAGAACCAACAGCATCGTGGTTGTGCTATTTGTTTATCGCGATTTGCGATTATGATCATTGTTCTTCATAAATCCCAATGGCGCACTCCAAGGCTGTTGGTTTGCAGAGACGGGTTGCCTTCATGTCTGCAGTAGTAGTAGCGAATGCGCGCGCCCCTGCAGGGCTGGTGGTGCAGGTTACAGTTCATTAAATTGCCCCCTCCTACGAAAAAGACCTGCTGTCCTCAGCAGCATCTGGTATCGCAGTGGTCTTACCCCCTTCCACGACCCGTCTGACTTGCTGTTCATTACTGCGTTCTTCATGCCTCGCAATTTTGATACACACGTGTTGACATTTTCAACCTGATGCACGAGAGCAAGTTGAGAGTCCTCGGAACGTTGACTTTCCCGGCCGCACGTTAGGAATAATGGGGTATACTGCGTGGTCGCAATTGCCGTGGACCGATAAGCTAACATGCACGTCCGGCGTTGCGTTCCTGTCGACAAAGGCTCTCAGCAGATTGATCAGTGTGCGTTTCGTCCTCTCTACCTGTCCGTTACCCTGCGGAAGGTATGCGGTGGTACGAGTCTTCATAATCTTTAGAAACTTACACAACTCATGTACGACGGCATTCTCGAACGATGTTCCACGAGCAGAGTGCAGCTTGTCCGGCGTCCCCCAGCGACAAACGCAACCATTGAATATCGCTCGGGCCACCGTTGTCGCAGAAACATCAGGCAATCGGCCATTTTGGTAAATAAATCTACTATGGCAAGGATGAATTTGTCCCCTGCTGAGGACGGTGCGATCGGACCGACAATGTCAACGCCCACCCTCTTGTTGGAATAGCCTGTCTTAGTGGGCTGGAGAAGCGTCCTCTTAGAATGAGTTGGTGGTTTAGAGCACAGGCAAAACTCACATAAATGGACAGCGTTTTGAATGTCTCGCTTTTGGTTTGGCCAGTAGTATCGTCGTGGAGGGCCCACTCGGTCTTGTGGATACCCGCGTGACCTAATTCTGTATGCATTCATGCCACCAGTTCGTCGACCATCGAAAGTGGGAGGACAACTCGTTTAGGATATTGGTCGCTGTTGCCGTAGAAAAGAATGCCATTCTCAATGAATAACTTGTCCCATAACTTTAACATACAGCGTGTCTCATAGCTATGTGTCTCGAGTTCATGCTTACTAAGGGGTCTAGCGTCATCAACCTTCCTGTTATAGATGGGAGAGATATGTGGACCATCCCTTTGAGCCGCCTCCCAGAGCAGACATTGGTCACTTTGCAAGACGACGGCGGATAGAGTGATGTCGGTACAGGACGGCCATTTCCCGTGTGGCCGATAAGGTTTCCTAGAAAGGGCATCTGCATTTCCATTCTGACGACCCGGTCGGAATATGCATTCGAAATCGAACTCCGCCAGATTCTTTTGCCAGCGAGCTATTTGCCCTTCAGGATTCTTAAAGTTTCTTATACAAGTCAATGAGCTGTGGTCGGTACGTACTATGAACGATCGGTGCTGAAGATAGGGTCGGCACTCTTCAAGAAAATCCGCATGTACGGGCATCTCTGTGAGGGTGACACAATAGCGCCGCTCGGCTTTGGTAAGTGTGCGACTGAGGTACTGAATGAAACGTTCGGTGCCGCCAGGTTGGTGCTTAGACAGGACGGCACCTATAACCGTGTCGCTGGCGTCAGTATATAAGATGAATTTGCCTGCACCTTCGCTGATGTTGGGGAAAACCGGGACAGGACTAGTGAATAAACTATCCTTTAGCAACTGAAAGCTACCATCACATTCAGCTGTCCACTTGGACTTTTGTTCCACCGAGTCAGGCGGTGAAGAGGGGCGGCAATGTTGGCATAATCTTCATGAAGCGCCGATAGTACGACGTTAGGCCTTAGAAACTGTGAAACTCTGTCACATCCGAAGGGGTCGGTCATTTGCGGATCTGTCTGACTTTGCAGACATCGGTTTCTACTCTAGTGGCTAAAACTACGTGTCCTAAGAATTTAACGCGCGTTCTAATGAAGACGCACTTTGAAGGTTTTTGATTTAGACCGGTTTGCTTGACACTGAGGAATACGGACCGAAGTTTGGCCAGATGGTTCTCGAAGTCCTTCCCAAGGACAGTGATATCGTCCTAAGAGACTACCTGATTCATAAGCTTCTGAAAGGTACTAGGGGAATTGGTTAGTCTAAACGACATTGTCTCAAACTCGTAGAGACCAGACGGTACAGCAAACGCAGTCTACTCCTTTTCCGTAGATCGAACCTTCACTTGCCAGTAGGCCGAAGCTAGGTCGAGGGTTGAAAAGACGGTCTTGCCCCCAAGTGTGTCCAAGGTAGCATCGATTCGGGATAAGGCCAATAAGTCCTTTTTCGTCACAGCATTCAGTCTTCTGTAATCAACACATAGGCGCATCGTGCCGTGCTTCATCCGTCCGAGCACTATCGGTGAAGACCACGGCAAATGAGACAGTCGAATCATTTTGCGACTGAGCATATCGCTTATGAGGGCATCCAATTCCTCCTGATAGACAATGGGGAGACGGCTAGGAGAGACCTAATTGGTTTGGCGTCCCCAGTGTCAGTGCAGTGTTGAGTAACATTTGTCCGGTCAGTTGACTTGCCATTCCCATAAGAAATTTCTTTAAATTGGGCAAGCAAATGTTGCAGTTGCGTAAGACTCTTGGCGTCTAAACTGGTAGGTAAAAGGTCTTGAATGTTGGCAACCTTAACAGACGCAGAGCAAGGATCTGTTGCCGGCGGCGCGTGGGCAAGAAAGGGTGCATTTAAGAGGGTGATACTGAATAGATGTTTATCAAAATCGAGTGCGCATTGGAACTTGTTCAGGAAATCGACATCCAAGATACCGTCCAAAGTGATGTCTGGAGACACCAGGAAAGAAGGCGAAAACATGCGGCCACTAAGTTGCAATGAAAATTCAACAAACCGTCGTGTTCAAGCACGACTCCAGTGGCCATGCATAGGCGTATTAGAGAGTCCCTCGATACTTAACTTTAGTCTGAAAGCATTAAAAAGCTGTTGCTTAACTAGTGAGCAGCCCGCACCGGAATCAACCGGACAGGAAACGGAAACGTTTCCATCTGTCGCCTTAACCAAGGGACAAATTGCGCAAGGCACAAAAATTGCATCCCAAAAAGCACTTTCTGATGTCATCCAGCCCAACATCAACCACTTGAAAGGGCCGCGGCCTTGCTGACCGGGTAGGGCGCGGATCGGAGGTCGGCGCCAATTAGCTTGCGAGGGGAGTAAGACCCACCGTGCACTGACGACAGGGCGTCAGAGTGCTGACGTCCACACCCGACTGAGAACGCATAGAGGCCACTCCAACACAACCCCGCAGGTGGTTGGCACGAACAGCCTGGAGCGCCTTTTCTTGCTGGACAAGGCAAAGAGCGTCGTCCAACTTGGACGGCTGCTGACGGAGAAGTGTTTTGAGAACCACCGGGTGCGAAACATCATTTGTGAACTGCTCGAGGAGTGTTTTCTCGAGATCGGCGGTTGCCAATGTATGATAGGCCTGCCGTCTTAGAAGACGAAGCGCCTATTGAAATTCCGCGACGCTCTCGAACGGCCCATGAAACCGCCGTCGGAACTCTGACCGCACCAGCCAAGTAGGTGTTGAGCCGCATAGAATTCGACGAAGGTCCCGAAAAATGTCTGCGACAGGCGTTGTAAAATTGATGCCTGAAGCCAACGCCAGGTCATAGACAGCGTCGTCCAGTTGTGACAAAATTGCCACGCCCTTAGATTTGTCATCCGAGCCGCCAAGGTAATATGTCATCCGGGTTACCCAACGGTCAAAATCGCCTGACCGAGGAGGTTCGGCAGGGAGGGGGGGGGGAGGGGAACACGATGACGAAGACAATACCAGTTTCTGCAGCTCTTTAACAAGGTTACTCACGAGATTGTCTGCCATTTTGCATGCGACCCCCCATGCCACCAAATTGTAACGTCTCTGACCCGATTGAGGACGAACCCCAAGGAGAATGATCGCAAATTATAAGGAAATAATGAGACGTGTATTAAAATGAATATACTACAGTCCTCGCGTATGGCTTAATGTACACAGACAGGGCCGCAGGAGCTGTGGTTTATAAGCAAAGTCGGCAGACAATAGAAAGTCGGGGGTGGGGCGTCCTATTTCCTTCGTTGATTAGCTTTCTGGCGTATTTATAGGACCCCAGGCGTTCAAGTAGTCCAAAGATTTGAATCCGGCGTTGTGATTGGTCGAGTGGCATTATTAAAAGAAAACAGAGCAAACTTGAGTCATCATCATTCCATATTGCACATTTCTTATGTTAAGTAATTTTACGAGAAACTAAAATTATAGCAAACACGAAACTACGTTTTGACTCACAAATATGCATAGTCAATTTTGGTCCAGCAAACACAAATCCTATAAGTAGTAGTAGTAGTAGCGGAAGCGCGCGCAGCTGCAGGGCTGGTGGTGTGGGTTACAGTTCATTAAACTATGCTCAAGCTCAGTGTAACCTTGTCCTGGTCAGGGCGCATCAAGTGACGTGGGACTTTATAGGCCGCAGGGAGGTCTATATGCCTGTTGATGGAGTTGGCGTCTGAGTACCAAGCCTCAATTGTGAGACATTCTGTCCTTGAGGTGTCCCGGTCTATGACGGTTGCTCCTTGGAAGTTAAAACTGTGGACATTATCTCCGACATGGGTGGTGGGATGAGCAGTAACAGCAGCAGTAGGGTGATTGAGGAGTTTTGTAAGTCGCAGCGCGAAACGCACATCAGTTGCAGGCAAAGAAGTGCTGCGAGGGCTGCAACTGGAGTGAGCTACACGTATGTTGTAAAATGTCTTAGTAGTTTCGTGTCATAAACCATAGACGTAATCGCACTCCTAACCTGAACCCCACCCCTAACGCTGAAATCAACTCTAACCCTGGCCCTAAATGTATACTTACACCCTACCGTAACTCGAATTCTCATTTCTCAGCGATTTGCCTTATTCTGAATGGGTGGACAAATAGACGATCTCTACCGCCTAATATAGTACTGATGACTTTGGACTGAAATGTACACGGGGATTTGGGGAGAACGTCGAGGAGAATTCGAGACTCTCGGTGACAGCGCCGGATGATGCGAACGTATGACTGGCTAAAGTATCGGTTGTCCGGTGAACTAAAATTCAATACATTGCAAAACGAATGATCCTGTTTATTTGAAGGCGTCAACTGTAAGTTAGGATAAAATAGGGTCCCAAATGAAAGCCTGTACGCGGACCGGGTGATGGAAAATGTCTTTTAAAATATGACCAAAGGGTAAGTAAAACGTCCGCTGAGTTGGTTTTGTTTTTCATTCCCAAACTTGAATTTTTCCCTATGAAATTCTGGATTCTTATCCGAAATAAGAACCAAGGCTGAGCAAAATCAGTTACTGACGCCAATCTCGGCGTCCCATGTGGAAAACCATCAAATGAATTGCGTGACTGATGAACTGGGTGTGTGAAAGAAGAAAGTGGTGTGGCATACAGACGTCGGAACATGCAACATAGGATATGGCTGATGTACTTAATTTATATGCAGCCTGAGTCGGCGTTTCCATCGTTGAAGCAGCTGGTGCGCTATGAACACCATGGGCCATACAGTTTTGTCATATTTTTTGTACCTGTTTGCAATAAGAAAATGAAATCACAAAATTAGGCATTTTATAGTTAAACTGCTGTTCAAGTCGAAATCGCGGAAAACTGAGGATCTAGATAGTTTAAATAATCAAATGTTAAACGAACATGAGGGAGACTAAGTTCTCCTGGGCATTTAATTTTTTGATCTCATTTACTCTCGGCAACGTCGAGTTCAAATGTGTGATAGAGTTCCGCTGCCAAGTTTCCTATTCTATTTCTACCATACTTGATAAAACATAATCAGAAATAGTCAGGAATATTTTGAACCGAAACGGCCGATTCAGTTTTCAGTCGGGCTGGCCAGGAAGTTTAAGTAGTTGGAGTCAGATGGATTATACTTCATTCCTTCGCTCAGCGCGTTCTCTTCGGTTGTCGTCAGTCCTCGTGATGATAAGTTTATGACTTTATTTGAGGATGCAGAGTTATTATGACTTCTTTTACCAATGATTATTCACACTTTTGTCCAAAACACTATTTTAAGTCGGTCAAGTCCAGAGACATGTGCGATGGTCTCCTGTAGACTTTCAAATACATGGAGAGGAAGTCGGTCGATGCAAAAGTGCATGTGTTGTTCTTTCTGTTCTTTAAATTTTCAAATTCGGCAATGTTCGTCAACTATGAATGCTCCAAGCAACTGTTGACCATAACGGCTCGCAATTTGATAGCCTTGGGTTCACTTTATCGCCGGATTTATCCGCACAGATTTCGTAAGTATGTTGTTGTTTGGACAGCGGTGCAGGAAAGTTAACTGTTCTTGCGTCAGACTTTCGCGAATTGAACATTTTTTCATCTCATCTCCACATTTTCAGGAATCACGTTCCCTTTCGAAACAGAGGTTAATGAACAACTCCTATTTCTGGATGTCCTCATATGCCGAAAAACTGATGGATCAATTCACACTGTCGTTTATCGCAAAGAAACATTTTCCAGATCATCCTACATCTTGAGAGTAACCATCCCATCACTCACAAGAGGAGAACTGACTACAGCCTACTTAAAACGAGCCAAAACACACTGCTCTGATGAAGAAAGTTATCAAGAAGAATTGAAATACATTTCAACTTATTTTCCCACAACGGGTACGTCATAGCATAAAACATGCGTTTAAACAGAAAGGTATTTCGAAAACGACGGCCATCCAGGCACAAAAATCATTCACCTGGCGGACTCTCCCATGCATCAAAAATGTATCTGAACTCGTCGGTAGACAGATTAAAAAGCATCAGATGCAAGTAGCACATCAACCTACAACCACCATGCGTACACAACTTGTACACCATAAAGACCGGGTTTGTTATCTTGATAGAAAAGCTGTTGTCTACCGAATACCATGTTCCAGTTGTGATGCCGTCTTTGTGGCCAGACTGGGAAATCTGCCTGTACCGCACGGCTTATGTCCCACGAAGGTGCGTGAGAGGTAGCAATCAAACTGCTTGGACCAAGTCCTCATGAAATTGCTGGACAGCATTGATGTAGTGCAATGTTTGCCTCCCATAGGTCGAAGCGACCACGTCGTACTTCGCCGGGAGTACTTGACGTTTTTGTGCCTGAACAATCAAGCAGGATGAAAGAAATTATTTGGCATGGTGATTTCGACCAAAGGAAGTCCGAAATCAACAAAATAAACTGGAAACCAGATATTGGAAAAGGTTTAGTTAGTTATTACTTGCTCACCTGAAAATCCATTGCTGATTTCGCGGAGGAGGCTAAACAGTCGACCCTATTGGCTGACTCAGGCGTTAAAAAAGTAAATAAGTATTTGAGATTGTGGAAGAAATCAATTACAATCGAAGTCATGTGTCCATAAACACATGCAAAGCACAGGGGAACCTAGTCAGACAACTTACCCTCAGGCAAAATTTTGAAAAGGACACACTGAATCATATTGCGGAAAATCGGGAATTATGCTACATCTAAGTAGTAAACAGCGTGCAAAACAGCGAACCCGTCTCTCCCCTGAAGACAAGTTGAGAGTTAGAGATTAGTAAGTATGGAACAAAAGTTGAACGACTTTCAATTTTTTTAGTTCCTATTTTCGAGTAAAAGCGCAATTACTCCTCCCGACAGCGACTTCCACGAGAGGGGAAAAAGTTGAGGCTGTATCGTTTTATGTAGCACCTGTTCGTAAAGAGTCGACGACGCTAAATAAGTCGAAGTCACTGGATTCACATGACATACCATGTAGTTACTGAAGACGCTCGCTGCTGGGCTACCCAAACCACTGTTCATGCTGTTCCAAGCCTCGTTCGAGGCCAGCGTTTTACTCGCTGTATTCAAAACTGCGCGGATCACAGGTATACATAAAGGTGGCGGCAAAGCCTGTACAAGCATTTAAATTCAAGTAGTCTCAATTTCATCTACTGCAAAATTATTTTAAAAATATTAAGTGAGATCTAATGCGCATCGTAGGGCAGGATAATCTTTTATCTGTTGCGCAGCATGGGTTTCGTAGCGACAGATCTGACGTGACGAACCTGCTCTTCTGTTTGTAACGTTGGACATGGGCGGTTGATGAAGGCAGTACTCTGCGTGTAGTCTTTATTCACTTCACAAAGGCCTTTGATAGCGCGCAAGTTCAATATTCTGCAAATCAGCAGAACCAGATATCCAAGCCTCTTAGCTTGCTGCCGAATGGTATATAAGTACAAGGATTTGACTCGCTGAAGGAAATGCAAATATGGATTACGACTTTGTTCAAACCCTCGCTACACTGCACATAGGTAGCCAAGTCGGCTTTGTTAGTTCTCTACCTTGTTAAGCGGGCTTTCTCTGTCGAACTGCTGGCTAAAGTCATTCGAATGTCTGTGCGACTGCAATTGGCATTTTTTATTCAAGCTAGGAGATCCTGGACTGCGAAGGACCTCAGCATCCTCGTGCAGCGGCCAAAAAGCGACGAAACACGCATGCATAGGCTTTTAATTACTAGCTATGCTGGTAGTATTGAACCAAATAACCAACCAAATGGCCCCAATCCGTTACTTCAACCCTATTATTTTTTAAATTTTCCTTTTATTTGTTTTACTTAGGGCACTCGTCTCCGTTAGAATACAAAATCACACGGCAAGACTTTCGGCAGAAATCCCAAAAAGTTATGTTGTTTCATGCATTTCGTCAGCTTACACTCCGACGCACTTTTCAATCCGTAAAACCTTCATTGCTATCATTAAGGTATGGCATAAGCCACAGTCTACCGACATTAAGTAAACTCCTTCACCCCACTGTGTAATCATAATACGCGTGCTACGACAAAAGCATATAACCTTAAATAAAAGACATTGCGTACACGACTTTTCCCTAGCTAGCAGATGTTCCAATAATATATCTTAAAATTATCTGTTGTAACGCACGATAGCATTATAATATGCGTTAACAAACAAAACCGTCTCAAATGCCCAGTGTAACTGTCACAATCCTATATATTCTGTCGGTCGATAGTAACCTTATAACCATACATTAACGTGCCATGCTCTCGCAGATGACGGTGTGAGATGCGAGGGCAACTGCATGTTAAAATTCCTGAAAAGACGTGTCTGAGGTGAATAAGAAGGAGGGGTAGGAAGGTTGAGACCCATTCGTTAAGATAAACTACCTTTATGAGACGAGATTTCGCAATATTGGTGCTGTAATCGACCGCCTGTCATACTAATAACTACGTCGCTTACACACTTTGTCCAAGTACGCTTTAAGGATTTTCCGAATGGGATTCGATTTAAAGAACAGGATGTTCTAGAAAGACAGAAACTGTATTTTTCTGCTGTTGTGTGTTTGCCCCAAACACGCCACCCAGTAAGTACGGTGGACCAGCAAGAAAGCTGTATCGGATTTTGACAGGTGTTATCTGATTATACACATTTTGATGGTTTGGTGGCAGACCCGGATGTCAGCAGACGTTGGGCACATTGAGACCCCTGCCGCACTCCATTGCTGTTGTATGTAGAAAATCTGGTCATTTAGTGTGCGGGACAGGGGTGTGGAGTGGAGCGACAAGGTGCAGCCTCGACCGTGCCGTACACCTGTGCCTTCCCCACCCCCGGTATTCTTGACAATGGGCCCAGATGGGGAGTGGTGAAAAGAGAGTGCAGTAGATGTCACACAAGTCTACTGTCACTGTAAACTAACTCACGCACAGGTCACCGTGACTGTTGCACCTTGCTGTGCAGCAGTGGAAGTATCACTGAGGTTTTAAGTAACAACTATTTCGTTAAGACACCGCAGTCATCAAATGTCAAATAAGAAATGGTGACGACAGTCTGCGGTCTGAGTCTGTCCATGGACATCCAGAATGCCCAGATGATTAGTGGTATTTTGTGATGCTCTGTTCAGGTTCTGAGACGCACTCGTAAACTCTCGAAGGCGAGGAACCTTTTGGGACACTGGCTTGAGTGTGCGGGCTTGGAAAAACACTTTAAGACATCCTCGTCAAATTATGTTTTTTCTCTGAACTTAACGATTAAGTGCTATTGCTACGCGTTCATTGATTTATTTTCTACGTAAACTGTGGTGACGAGAAAGGGGTTAGAAAGGATATGATATAACCTGCTAAAGACAACTAAGTTTAAAAGACGAAGATGCGATCACTCGAACATGGAAGTTTTGGATTCTCATTCGAACCAAGCATCAGAGAGGGTCGCAGATATAGAGTAATTATGGCATAAAGATTGCAGTATTTATAGTATGTGGCTGCCGTGGGACCATATGCGAACAGTAATTAACAGCTCTCGCAATCACTGCTGGGGTCGTAATTGATGCGATTAGGGCTTGCCAGTCCGCGTTCATTAATTGCTATGATTTCGTCATCCGTCTTGGATGCTGGTGTGACGATTGCTCGGCATAGTTGCCCAATGTCACTGGGATAATTGCTCGCCCGTGCCCTCCCCACGTGATTAAATTCCCTGGCGAGGGGGAATCTCAGCAGGTATTATGGTAACAGGAGGTCATTGCGCATGTTGATGGAATGGGAGCCTGAGAACCATGATACAGGCAGCTCGCGTCTCACGCGGTTGTCACCCCTTGCGAGGACTTCAGCCTCTTGAAACTTAAAAATATGGCCGGGTCCCCTCGAAAGAGGCGTTAACTGTGGGCCACTGTCTCCCCGCCCCACTGCTGCTGTGTGCTCGTCAATTTGCGTCCGGAGTAATCTCCCAGTTTCTCCGACATAGTTGCTTTGTCCGCAACCGCAACAGATGTGGTAAACGCACCTGAAGTTTTCTGCTGTGGCAGTGGGACTTTCAGTTTCATGACTTGGCGCTTAATGGTTGCTTCCGGCCTGTGTGTCGCCTCAAATCAAAATGGAGTGAAAAGACGACTGACGGCTTCCGAGACGTTCTTCAAGTACGGAAGAGCCCGCCAACATTTGAACCCGGTTGAATTTGGTATTTGGTGTCGATTTCGTATGCACTGGTTGAAAAAGTTGCGCGGGTAACCATTGGCACTCAGTTCCCGTCGAATATATTGTAATCCAACAACGTTGTCTTCCATTTAACTTCAGTGGGTCTCAACGCGCCAGCATGGCTCTGGTCTTACAGGATATCCTCGTTTGCCGCAAAGATTGCTGTGGCCTAAAAGCCAAAGTGTTCAGAAAAGCGAAACATACGACGCAAACGCTAAACGCGTTAGGCCATGAAACTGAAAGACCCACTGCCACGGCAGAAAACTTCAGGTGCGTTTACCGCATCTGTTACGGTTGCGGACAAAGCAACTATGTCGGAGAAACTAGGAGATTAATCCGGACGCGAATTGCCGAGCAAACAGCAGCAGTGGGCGGGAAGAAATTTGATCTAAGGGGTTTATATATGTTAACTGTGGTCCAGTCCGTAAGAACTAAATGGCACAGTGGACATTACTAGGTACACACATATAAGGAGAAATGTTTAAATCCCATAACCTCCGTCCTCCTACGAACGTTATCTCATCAAGTCCTACTTATATTTTTCCTTCCGGTAGGTGCAAACGTTATTAGGCATTTAGTAACCTTATTCTCATGAATGGTAGTTATTCAAATAATATGAAATAAATCTTCCAAGTACTTATGACTGAAATAATTTGCTTGTTACAACTATGCTTTAAAAGTACTCATCAGAAGAACTCGAAGTCCTTGGAGAAGAGGAACTTCTTACAATTTCTCCTCTGACGGCCACAGATGGTGGGTTGGGTGTGAATTCTGACGGGCAGACGAAAATAGTTGATACAATAACTGTATCTTTTTTTATAAGTCATGTGTATCTATATAAGCTAAGAATGGCCCAATTACACAGAAACAAGCTGATGTTTAACTGTCCAAAACTAAGAAGATTTCCAAATAACCTCATTCATTTTCACATTGAATGAAATTCAACTCTGAACTCGAGCATTACACGCAGATCGTCTTAGCAAACCCGAATCGGATCCTGAGGTTCTGCGGAGAAGCCAATTGGAATGAAAATTTCGGGAACTCCCGTTTCGGACTGCTTCACTGCAAACTTTTTGACAGTCTTCATTTAGGCAATTGATAGGCATAAAGGGAGTTATTTTCCTTAATGGTCATTACGCAAAACAAAAACGTCTCTGTGGACTGGGATTCTGTCTGGCTGCCTTATTTTCTAGACAGAAATCTGCGCCCGATGCATTTTCGTAAAAACATCCTTCGTATCTCTTCGTCACACATTGTGCTTCCATCTACATATCCACAGAAAATAACAATCCCTAACCTTAAAAACAAACGACGATGAATTCTTACATTTTTCCACGCTTGTCTCTTTTACGCGTTCCAGAAGTAAACATCTTCATTTACTTTATTGCATTGTACACGTGGCATCCCCCAGAAGTTACATCTAATATTCATGCTCTTCTCCACTTATATTTGTTATACAACCTACTTCGGTAAAACTGATATGAGTAATAAAATCACTAAGACTCCAACCACGATGTTTTCCCACTGAATGAACCAGACGTCCGCAGTTTCTTAGGAGCGAATCAGACAGAGATTGCGGAATTACGTTAGAAAAAAGTAAGTTTGAGTATATCCATTTATTCACATTATGGTTGAGCCTACATTTTAGGGCAACGACTGGCCATGGTAAAACATATGACAGACCATATAATCGGGCCAGAACAGTGTGCGCCAAGTTCTTGAGTCATTCATTTTCCGTGATCAGACCTAAGCGCCTGTACTCTTTAATTAATAAATTCCCCTGAATTGCTGCTGTTTAGACCTTGCAGTACTATCTTTGTCCATAAAACTATGTGCTATCAGGTGGGTTTTTCACTGTAGTTATCGCGGTTCACGTTGACGATTAATCGCCCGTTACCAGCAGGCAAAATAACAATTTTTTCATCTGACCTCAGATAAGCCAGATTTATTGATTCACGCTGCACAACATCGTAAGGGACTCCTATAGTGAGTGACCGATCTCATGAAATGTGAGCTTGATTACGAAAGTGCGTTTTCGATTAGGAAAGATTAATGAGGCGCGGTTGAAAGCTGGTTCTCTTGTGACATAATCCTATAGAGTTTAAGCCTCGGCAGGATGTTAGATTTTGAATACACAACATTTCAATCCTCAGTAGAAACCGCACACGGAAAAAAGTGACTATGTAAGTCGCATGCAATTTTTTTGTACTGTTTTTCGATGGTTTTGCAAATTGAAATAAATTTTAAAGAATTTAAGAAAAAATGTTTTCTCTCAGGCATTTGGTAGCAAATCATGTCATTCATGCATTTCATATTCGAAAAAGCTAGTATATATAGGTTTTACAAACTTTTTCTAATTGCCGAATGATTTAGAGCCTGGTCAGTGGCAAACGGACAGGTAGGTGCAACAAGAATAGATATTACGCGGTCTTATAAAAACCTATAGTTAACAAAATTGCTAAAAACCTAATTATAACACTTAGTTATATCATTATACGGTAAGTTCCGCATATCTAAAATCGGACGAACCGACATGGCTTCTTTATGTGTCTTAGGCAAACCAGGACTTGCATCGCGAAAGCGGGTATTCTGGCAGGTTCATTGCAAAGAACCGTGCCTAAAGACCCCCCAAACCCCAGTACACCGACTGCCAAAAAGAAAACGTTGTTCCACAAATTCTCTTTGTAAGGATACACTCCTAGCAAACTCCTAAGAAGCCGCCTTGGCCAAGCTGTCGCTCGGACCCTCCCAGCCGCACGGGTATGCAAAACCCTATTTTACGCGGAGAAGGCAAGTATAGGCTGCCACATCAGACCGCCTCAATGTACATCTACTCGTTCACTTGCTCCTGCGGAACAGGTCATATTGATCGTTCGAGTCGGCGCCTTTCCAAAAGGATACGAAAGGCCCTTACGGCATGGTTAGCAAAAGGTGAAACTAGTAGAATAGATAGTGCCATCCTTGCGCATGCAGTGGATTAAGGTACCGTGTGGACCCCGCTGAAGCATTTCATGTGATTTATAAGGTCCCATCGAGCTACCCTAAGCTGCTGGGCCAGCGCCTGCTAGCAACAGCAGAAGCGACCGCCATCAGGTTACGAAAACCGACCCTATGCGCTCAAAAGAACCTCGTTCATGCTGCGCGCTTACCGTGATCAAAGGCTCACTAACCACATACAACTTTCTGCGTCCTTCCGCTCTTGCGTAGCCTGTATTTTAAAAGCTAAATTTTATCGATTTTTTCATTCACTGCACCTCGTCCCATATAACTGTACTGGTCTGACGACAAGTTATCGAAGGCAACTTTCGCCCGCCACTTGTCTTCTGAAGCCATTGTTTGTTGATTACAGTTGCTACAGGAGATTGATAAGCACTGTATTCAAAATCCGGCATCCTGCGGAGTCTGAAATATCATCGGATTCTGCTGTACTCTAATCCATGTTACAACCGCTCCAAAGTAATCCAAGTTAAATAAATACTGTTTGCCCGTGTTAATGGAAAAGCATCCAGTATTAGATGCCCTACCGAGGCAGTCTCTCTGAAAATGGGTTCTATAGATCTGGGCAGGAAACAACTCCCGGTTGCTTACAATAATTAAAATGGCTGACTAAATATGCAGAGTGGATTTTTTCCTGATTTTGTGTCATGTGGCTATGCTACCGCATACCTTATTTCAGATATTTACCTTAATATCAGGACATTCAAAAAAGCGAATCCTTTTCCATGTGGATTTTCTTCTAGACCCAAATTAATTTCTAAGAATATTCAGAATGCCCATAAGTCTAGAATATAGAGAATTTTTTTGAATTAACTTCAAAAAACCTACAGATATTCTTTCAAAGTGTATTAGCAAAACAAACTGTCAGTGGTACTTCTATAGGAAAACGTACACTCTGGGAAATACAATGGGCAGACGGTCGTTATACTTTAGACTGACACTAAGTAATCAGAAGTCGCATATTTTCCTTAGATCGTGTTCAAATTTTTTTTAAATTTTTATTTATTACTTAAAATACAGCGAATGATTTTTATTAAGTCGTTTAGCCGTAGTTTAGCCGTTGCTGTTTTTTGTAGAAGACTTGATACCCAGATAATTCACCGCAACGGCTCTGAACTCGACCGCATAAATAACACCATGAACATAGAAGTACATTCAGTCCCATGTGGTAACATGTCGTGTTTTAGTTGGATTTTCTTCCGCAATCCGTACTACCAATATTCCTGTAAATCCCTAACTATATTGTTTTATTTTTCTTGTATTCCTTTCTTTTGCTTTGAAGGCAATCATCTTTGGTTAAAGAGGTGCGCGAGTACCGTTAAATAAATTAAATTTTCTGTAGTAGGTGAATGTAAGTGTTAATAATAATTTGCCGGCGGTTGCTCTAATTTGGTGAAAGTTTCGGTACGAGTAAGATTACTTTTTTCATTATTCTATGTGTTGGAAGCTGTAGATCCTTGAATACAGTGTTTCTAACCTCCGTCCTCTTTGCAAACGGCGATACGAGTGAAACACTGACTATGCATACTTGACAAGTTGGAAATATAATACGATACGTTTTACTAACTTATATCCAATACAGATTATCGTATCATTCTGGCATTGGCCTTAGTTTAGTCCGAGTTAATTATTATTTGATTGTTGTATGGCAAATAGATTCATAGCATTTAGTGTAGTCTTATATGTGTTCCAGCATATTACTTTTTTCTTAAAGACAGGCGTACTTGACATGTGCTAGGAACAGTCACACTTTTGCATAGTTGTAACAAAGTCATAAAATCGAATGTTTCCCAGAAATGTGACTTGTGCGTCCTCCGCAATATTTTTATATTAAGTCATCCTTTGTTAGTTTAGAGTGAAATGGTCTTTATGCCTCGCGCAATTGGAGGAAAAATGATAGAAAACACGTGACAATCTGTGTTTGATCACATTCTCCGTTTGTCATAAAAAAAGTGATAATTGACACGGTATTCTTCAGTAACCCAAGTCTTACATAATTCATTATTTGGTTGAAAACATCTCTTACGATCTTAACAGTGGTGCGCAGTTAAACGTATTATGCGTGTACGTCTTTGGGCTAATTGCTCTGAGAGTCATGACCGCAAGTACACAAGCAAGATACACAAATCGTAAACAGTTGCGAGAGTGATTTTAATGATATACGGTTTGCGTAAAATAGAGCTAATTTGAAATATACCCAAAAGTAACTAAACACGGAAACATTTAGCACGAATATTATCCTATTTTCTCTTGAAGAAGGATTATTACCCAGAGAATTTACGGCGATAGCCCTGAATTCGTCCTCCATCTTGGTAAGTTGGAAAGAGCCCGAACGCTCAAGTGAATTCAGCGGCAAGTATCGACTTTCATCCTCCAATGGACAACGCGTAAAACACTATTTCCTGGAAGACACCGAGGGCCAATTCTCAAAGTTGCGGCCTTCAACGAGGTATGCCTTCGCATTACTCGCGTTTTGGAAAAATGGCACTCCGGTTGACGCCGCAGTTTACGCTATCGCAGAAACCTTGCCATAAGGTAATCTGCAATTCAAAACATGCACTTTTTTGTCTCTAGCTAAGTACGCCAAATGAAAAATAATCAAAACGGCTGGGGGAAAACAATCTTGTATGTTTTCTAGTTTTCTTTAGTAGTCGGTTTTTTGAGCTGTCTGCACAGCTGAATGCGAATAGACATGTTTGATGGGGTGCAGTCGTATTAGTATGACCTAAGGTTTGATCGCCCCTGTTGTGCCACGCAAACCCATTAAAAATCTACATTCTTGTGTAAGTTATAATTATTTTAAACTCCATAATAACATATTTACCCGTGTATTAATCTCATGGCTGGCATACTTCACTTTTAATGCACACATTCAAAAGGTTCATTTAGCACAAGAACGACTTTTTATGGAGAAACTAATACTTTACATAGTGCAACAGGGGCGGCACATGGAAAAGGAAAACCGATTTTTAGTGAATATTATTTGGCAGACTCTTTGCATCACAATCAGAAACAACTGACTGGAAAAACCTGAGTCTCCATGCTAAAAGCGTGTTTATATTTTGCAGCTATCTCTATTTGATCATTAACAAAACAGTGCAGTCTTTTTAATAAAAACACATTATCATATTAAACATCTGACGTCGCTAGTTTGAGCAAATCAAACATCGAGTATTTGCATGTGCCCAATAGATAATTATGTATGCCCACTGTTGTCACAGAACGACTTAGAACTCAGATGTTGAAAGGAAACGTGCTTTTTCTGTAACTAGGGTTCAATAGGATCTTATAAGATAAAATTCTATATTTGATTAAAGATATTTCTGCACTAAAACATTGTGTAAATAGTGTATAACGCTATGAGCGCTACAATGTTTTAAGAACGGAATTATACCGGCGGAGTACATTAGATGACATACCTGAATAATAATTTGCGCTATCATAACAGGATAAGCGTCAGGGAAATAGCGGAAGACGGGAACGTGTTTAAGACAGGCAAATTTTTGAAACGGTCTACAGAACGTAACACTTTTTCTAAGCAATGCATTCCGCAGTTTCGATTACCGAAATGTTTCGGGTTTGGTTACAAAGGCAACTGAGTAAGCAAAATGATACCTCCAATGTCTATTAAGAAAAAGCAAAAAAATTTTTTGTGATGTTATAACGAAATGAATATATTAGAATAGGCAAGAACCAAAAAAATGCGGATATAAAATAATAATGTTGAACATCGCATGTATTTTCAAATAGGACAACACCAGCAGATTATGGATAAGAAACGGTCGGCGAAACAGAAGGCCTGCATAAAGAGCGGCAAAATATGCTACGAAAAAGCTAACAGGATTGCAGAAAGGGGTCATGAAAATCAACTGACAAATACGACAAAACGTGCCTTAATAAAAGTATTTAAAGCCATTCGTCGGAAAAAATAAAAACTACAGATTTTAAACGAGGCGTCCATAATCGGTCTGAACCAAAAAATAAGAAAGCGTAAATGGCCGGCTAAAGAAACTCAGCGAGAAAAGCTGAACGAAAACAGAAAAAAAAACATAATAAGGAAACAAGTGTAGTAATAAAAGCGAAGAGATATATCATCAGAGATTAGACAGATAAAAGGGAGTAGAGAAGATATGCGACAAAGTTGGACAAACAATGGAACCGGAGAGAAAGCGTAGTCATAACGGATAGCGCGATATCAAAAATTCAGGCGTCATGCATTGTATTCTCTTAGAAACAGATCTGGAATCTTCCATGTCGCCCGACTTACCTGAGGAATTAGTATATACAGAAGGCAAACTACATGGTTCTACTAATTCGCCCGGTGAAACAACCATAGACAACGGTAGTACTCATATTTTTTCCATCGTATACAACAGTCCTATCGATGCCTTTCTGACATGCAGACATTTCATAATTCCGCTAAATATCTACAGCACGTAGATAAACGTTGACGGTTCACTTCTAAAGAGAGACACAATATCAGTTACAAATGCGCTTCGCCAGTATTGTAGGGTTGTTCAGAATGCTAAAATTCATAGCAGCTAAGAAAAAAATCGTGAACTTCCACTGAACTAACAGGAACGATTGTTATGATCACATACTGTATATGCTTTAAGCCCATTTTGCTTAAACCACCGATGCTGATTTAATTTCTTCACTCATCTCTTCAACGATTGACGATCACTAAGTGTACTCGGAGGTTTCCTTTTCCAATTTACACGGTTTTGCCAGTAGGATTGATTTCCAAGTTATAGGACTCTAATTAATAGTCATTATCTGCATATAACTTCGAACTGATTCAAGCAGCATGTTATACATTATTTTCGCGACAGGTGAGGGCACATCATCATTTCCCGACCCACCAGAGGAAGAAGTGCATTTTGGAGATTCCACCAATTCTCCGGATGAAATAACATTTGATAATGGTAGTCTACGTTATTTGTCTTGGTATTGAACGCATCCTGTCGCTGTCAATCTGGCAGGCGCGTAATTCAGAATTTTGGTAAACATCTTCATCACGTAGAAAGATGCCGGCCGCTGATCTGCAGAACCATCCGCATTCACTCTAATAGATGCGTTATGTCAGCGTCTCAGTAAAATACGGTAATTATGCTGAGATGACATTGACTCGCGTTGGTAGAATGCTTTAAATCAGAGATGTTCGTGACCTTTGCCACACATACGGAGCTTGTTTGCTTTGTGAAGCCAATAGATCGGTGTACGCCCATTCCTGATTGATAAATACCCGATCTGCAGCGACAGAGAATGACAGGTGGCGAGGCACTGATGAACTTCGGTTCGATGAAGTGCTTATGACCCATCTGGTAGGCCTCAGTGGTGGACCGACTGCGCCAGGTGCGTCTGTGCGCATGTTTGTGTTTCTGGTCGTAGCTGCTGGTGGTCAGGGTTATGATTGGCTGAATGAAGGCAGAATAAGCCCGAAACAGTGCTGTATCAATCTACCCGCATTCTCTGTCGTCCCTCCTCGTTGCTATTATGACTTGGCCGACTTCGGCCTGGTAATTGGTTGCCTGTTCGTGAACTTTGCCACACATACGGAGCTTGTTTGCTTTGTGAAGCCAATAGATCGGTGTGCGTCCATTCCTTATATATATATATATATATCCGTATATTTCTGTTGCCTATTCTTCACTCATATTACTGCGCCAACAATTCTTTCACGTTGGCTAGCTGTTTCTGTCTACTACATGTTTCTGACTGTTTGTTTTACTTAACGCAGCACTCACGCACATTGCCTCGTCCTCACACAGGATTTCGGGGTTGCGTGCATCAGGAGATTAAACAGTTCTTACTGAAAACCTGTATGTGCAAAGGGTACCCTGAATTCGACTGAGTAAAACACCAATTTACCTTCATCCGTGCCAATAACTAACTAGCCCACATTACGACTACGTAGGACTCTGCGTTTGAAAATCGCAACATCTCTCCGTCGCCAGAAAGCCCAGTATGTTCAGCAGTTCTTAGGAAATATATATATATATATCAGGATAAAATTACAAAAAATATTTCCATGTCAGCTGTTATTCTACCCACAGCGTAGCAGTGCAGAGCATTTCTGTTTCTACAAGCCGCCATTTACAACTATCATCCGATAGAGCAGGACAGTAAGTACACCAGAATAATGTTCCTACATAATGTGGACCTTTTTCCATTTAGGTGGCTTGACATTAATTAAGAAAAATCTCGAAGGTCCATTGACGTTTTAGGGCCTTTGTCCTTCTTTGTTATAGGTAGATGTTGTGAACATTGGCCCCACAACTATAACCCACTCTATAGGACTCATAATTAACGTTGGCAATAACTATGATCGAGATGGCCTTTGTGCGCGCCTTTGCGCACGGGATTTACTAATGTGACGCATCTAACCTAAAACAAAATTGCCTGCGCTCAGCGCGTCAGTTAACCTATGTTGAGTCAGATTGAACTGGGTAATCTTCCTACAAAGCAAAAACCGTAACAGACTGTTAAATCTCTACAGTCATTTGAAATGTTTTTATGGTTGCACGCTCACGGCTGCGGTGACGACGCAAGTTGTCTCAAAATTATAGATAAATCATATATGAATGCTTTACGAAAATGTTCCCCATATGAAACAGCAGTTGACCCTGTGGGTGCGGAAAAGGTGTTTTGAGCGCTAAGTAAACACATCAAACCCCATTCCGTATTTTACCTACTTGTATGGATTATCCGACACGACAGGAGAATATGTGTCCCCGAGTGTCGTTCCTACGGAATGCCTGCTTATTTCATTTAGGTAGCTTTAAATAGATTAGCGATGATCGTTGATGTTCACAGACGCAAAGCACTGGTTTCTCTCTTCCCTGGCTGACTGGTATCAAGTCGGCGGAGTTGACCCCTACTGCACTGGTTTACGTTTTGTACAATATTTCGCCTAAGCCCTTAAATTTAAAATCACTGACGCACGCTATTAACACATTAACAGCAAGTCGGAATGGACAAGTAAATTCCATCACTAAAGCTGGACGATGCCAGGTAGGGTGGTTATCAAAATATATGGACTATGCACACCGAGATGGGCATAAGCCCCTTCAATGTTAATCAAATCATGCGAAGCTGTAAATATATCTGATTTGAAGTTCTGCATGGCACTGTGTCAACATCCATAAAATTGCCAATCCTCTATTGTGATCTTTAATGCACTTTTATGTTTTGACGACGGCAAGCATCTGCTGGAGTCAACAGTTTGGAGTATGACTTTAACCGCACACATTAATTTCAACCAGTCTATTATGAGGATTTTTGGAGTTCTGCCGACGATTTTATTCTGTACACATAACAGGCTGACGTGCGTCAGATTGGCCATCGGCTGATGAACTGAGGCTCAAATATGCATTCATAAAAACGTCGGTATAAACCTGGGGACCTTAAATATACTAATCTGCTGCAAGTTCGTGGTTGAATTCTAAGGAAATTAAAAAGCAACAGTCCGGTGTCTTTTTTAATGCCAGACCAAAGTGTTTGTTTGGGAGAGTAGCTGTTGTGCTGAGTTGATTACGCGGGTGTCGCATGTCCGCATCAGTGTGGGCCAATGTCTGGCCGACTATTGGACATCTACACGCCGTCCTTCTCTTAAGCCAAAAGCCGCCGTCAAAAAGGTATAGTTCTGTGAAGCAGGTAACGCGAGATTTCAAATTGTAAAAGTTCACAATTGCGGCTGAATAGCGCGCTTTTCATATTATCATTGCGCTGTGGCATTTACTTAACTCCAGTCTGGGGTTGCGTACTGACAAACCTGCAGTATTGAATTACATTTACGTATTGTGATTTCAATAATCAACGAATGAGAGAGGCGACGTGTTAGTCTAAAACCACCGTCCCGTAACAACGGTTTTGTTCACCTTTCCTCCCTTACAATACGTTATAACAGGGTGTCACTCGCTATGGGTACATTCTTGAGATTGCGCCAATGACACGTATTGTCTCGCAGACGGTGGGCGACTGACCTCACGAACCGCTGGCCGAAAATCTAAAATGCTATTTGATTCAAAAGGATTACTTGGGTATGTTTGTACTATTAATACTCACGCTGCACGATCCCAGCATATTTCGGATTCGCCATCGTGTTGGCTTTTAAATGAGATTGTAAGAATGGCAAATTTACATTATGCATACTTCCCATCGATTTTCCAATGCAGTCCGAATTCAAATATATTTCATAGAAAGTATGTATAAAAGTGGGCTATTTTCACGCATTTTGCAGCGTATCAACTCATCATTACAGTTTATACCAAAAGCGTCAGAAATTCTTGTTTTTTAAATGTTTCGAATTATGAGCTTTTTAAGACCATGCGAGTTCATTCACGCAGCAATGTGACTGTCCATTTATTAATGCTTGTTATATAACATGTCATAGGCTCCGTATACGTTGCGGCACATTCTAATATCCATGTAGTGATTTCAAAAGGACATGTCGAACATATGACTTCTTTTCCGCGCAAATCATACGGCTCTTATATTGAGACCTGCAAACGCATATGCCGCAAGTGGTCTGACCCAGACTTATTCAGCAATTTGAGAGCCTTTTGAAACTAAACGTTACTCTTTGCTCGGTAGTGATTTGTAAAAGTGACGTCATTTGTCATGAAGTCAGTAAAGGAGGACACAATTTTATGCAAGTTTTCTACAAAATATATTTGCGTTATAGGCCCAGGAAGAGTTAACGTAACATATGCATACCAACTAAGTAGTCGTATTTTGTCAATTTCGTTCAATACATGAGATCGGAAAAGGTACATTTAACAAACCAACATGCTTGCGTTTCCAAAATATCATGGGACTATGTCAAGTGGTTATGCGTGGTTCAATCTCGATTAAGTGATTATTTCTAAACGAAAGCGCATCTGAGAATTTTGACTTAAACTTCACGAGTTTGGCTGCGGAGAGCACATGACCATGATTTCCTGCCGGTTTGATCTTAATAGAAATCGAAAACGCTGCGGTGTGATAAGTGATTTATTAGGCATCTTCAAGTTATAGTCGTAATTGTGGCAGACAGGTAGTTTTGTGCAATGCGTATTCGCGAGACCACCTCCACCTTATACGACAGTCGTATGTAATATTTTCACCGGGTCTGCATACAAAAAGTAAAAACCTCTACCCTAATAAAGTCTCGCAGTTGATTGTGCTCAAGTTTAAATGATCCTCAGTAAAAAAAACGTTGTATGACAATTCAAATAAGGCGATTTATTTACGCTCGTGTAAACCGAGGAGCCGGCTTTTGATGAAAGAGTTTATCCCTCAATTGTCAAATCAAGCACGGTGGTCTTCACAACAGACACGGTAAGGAAAACTTTGAGTCAATTACAGCCAACTTAATCCCCTGCTGCGGATGGCGTGCTCGCAATAGTCGTGAACGAACTCTCAGACCAACGGTTCGCTCTGTTATCCAGGATCTTCAGAACTTCGATGGAAACTAGGGCTCTGCCTACCGAATGCAAGAAAGCAAATATAATCCCCGCATATAAAAGTGCCGAGTGAACAGCTCCAACATAGTTTCAAATCAGTGAGTCTCACAAGCATCTGTTGCAAGTTGATGGAAAGGGAATAAAAACGGAGCTGATGTGGTATTTTGAAGAAAACCACTAGCCCAGTTTGCATCAGCATTGATTACGAAGGTGTTGATCCTGTCTCACTAACCTGATAGTGTCTATGGAGAGCTGGACGAAATCAATCGACATGGGCTCATCCGTCGACGCCGTGTACGTCGACTTCAGAAAGGCTTTTGAGAGTGTTCGATACTGACGATTTATATTTCAACTACGTCAAGTGGGTACGAGTGGGAATCTGTTGAAATGGTTAACCTATTTTCTTCCGGGAAGATCTCAGCGTGTGTGTATAGGAAACACTAAATCCGATTGGCATCCGTCCACAGTGGCGTTCTCAAAAGAGCGTTCGGGGTCCAATTCTGTTCTTAATATATGTGAACGACTGCCTGGACTGTCTGAACTGCGAACACATAATGTTTGCCGATGATCTTAAATTGTGGAAATCAATAGAGAAGCCGAAAGACTCTGTACCGTTCAAAGACAATCTGAGTCGCTTGCAAGAATGGTGTGCTGAGTGGTGTCTTGGTCACAATCGTAAAGAAATGCTAACTTATCCGACCACGATAGAGAAATAGGAGGCCGTTGAGATTTGAATCTTTCTACTTTATAGGAGGTCACCAACTCGAATCCGTCAACGAGTTCAGAGACCTCGGTGTATGAATGACGTCAACTTGTAAACCATCGTCTCACTGCGCCAAGGTATAAAAGAAAGCTATGGGTATCCTAGGCGCGATTAGAAGCTCCCTCCCCAATTTTGACGAACTTTTCGGCCGCGTTTTTGGAGCACATGTTCGACCAATGTTGGAATATTCTGTTCAGGCATGGTGGCCATGGACAAAACAAGTTTACGCTCTAGTGGAGAATTTACAACGAAGTGCGGCCAAGCTAGTCGGCGGATTGAGCAGCTTACCTTATAAGAGACGCCGGGAAAAGCTAAACATATTTCCTCTCTCTTATAGACAATAGAGAGGGGATATGATCTTGATCTTCAGGATTGTCCGAGGGACAGACTGTGCTCTTCAGTTTGACGACTTCTTCGAACTGGCGCTGATGAAAAATCTTCGAGGGCACCAATACAACTTAAATCTTAAATATGCCACAATTTAATTGCGGGCCAAATTGTCCACCCACCGTCTGGTTGAAGGATGGAACAAATTGCCGAACTCCGTTGTCTTAGCGGAAAACTTTGAGACCGTCAAAAGAAATCTTGATAAATTTTGGCTTGATGGTGAAATATTTACACGACATCAATGACTGCCATAGCTGCTTTAAGATATCTGCATGTTTTTTTCAAACCTCTATCTGCAAATAGGGTTTTTCAAGGCTCTGCCTTTATCCGTCATATATACTTAATTATGCTAAAAAGTGCCACCACTTTCGCAATCACAGGCTGTTTGCTGTATTACTTCTCCCACGCATCGCCTTCTGAGCCACATCCATGATTGTTTACTTCGATAACCGGCTTCTCTTCTCATGCACGCTATTTCTTTCATTTTCACCCTGGCTCGTATCTTATGCGTAATACCATTTATAATTGCAACACCGTCATGTACTGCCGTAGGAACTATGCCAGATACCAGGCTCTTGAGTTATCATTCCGACAACAACACAGTGCGCCAGGCCTATCCATCTTTTCCAAGGCAGTCCGCCAGGGCAAGCAGGTCCTGATCCGGTCTCACCCCTTAAGCCTCAACGAACATGTATTTACCTATGAAAGCATGATCGATATTTCTGCCTTACGTGAACGTGAACACACGCACACACACACACAAACACGCACGCACACCCGCCCTCTGTCGTTTTTGGCTGGCTGCAGGTCTCCGAGTGGCGCATATTGTTTAGACTAATAGACAGCGAGGTTCCCTTTCCTGTGCAGATGCGTGCTTGCCTTTCAGCTTAAAATGTCTTTCCTGATCAACTCCACCAATAAATATTAATACTAATGAAGGAAGAATCGTGTAAGTCTGAACGCGCAATAAGAAAATGTTCCTTTGAAGTGGGTGTAAAAATGTGTCTTCAAATATGAGATCCAATTAATTCGTACGACTGTAGGTTACACTTTCCAGGAGACATTTTCATTTTTCCTTGATTTGATCCCGAATGTGCGCCGCATGATAACTACTGATTCGATCAAGTAAATCGATGGTGAACTATCGAAGACGTATATTACAGTTGATCTTAAAACGCGTTAGTAACATGATTAAACTAGAATCTCGTTAAATATGGTCGGCGACATGTATTGTGCAGTTGATTTATTCGGTTGCACTTTGTTAGAGATGCCTTCAATACATTCTGTGGTTTAGTCGAAGAAGGCTGTCATGCCTTATTGGGTACTTTTGGTTTAATCATTGTTCTTGATACTTTATGCTACAGATGCATAGAGCATTTCGTCTCAAACAGACAAATTAGTAAAAAATACATTGCAGATAATTTAAATTTCAGAAATAAACTGTTATTTGAATTCTCATTTACTCGAGCAAACTTTTAATAAAGCAGCTCTCCCTGAAAGAGTACGCAGGAAATCTCTTAAACGCCTTATTTTATTGCTTTGTACAAAAGTTTAACAGTGTTTAATCGATCGAAATTGTTGATGATGAAGAATTCGAAGCGTTAATATTTCGCTCCCAATGCCGCGCACTTGAATGTCTGTAAACGGCTTTGCGTGTTAATAGATCTTTTGTTAACAAGCGTTTACCTACTTTGGAAACGATGTTAAAATAATGACTGTTGACCCACCTAAACTGACTGACACATAACAAAAAGCGTGGCGAAACGCGGACCACCTACGATAATCGTTATTTCAAACAATTATTTTCATTGGCTAGACTGTCATTATAATCCAGGCCGAAGCAGGACGGTTATGAAAGAGCACGAATCCTGAAGTAAAAACTATTTGTACTACGAGTACTGACACCCAACAAAACTGACATCTACTGAGTGATATGGAAAGCACTTAACACATAGGTGTCGAGGGCAGATAAATAAGCATTAACATATGATGAAAGGCAATTTTGTGACTTGAGAGCTGTGGACCGCATATTGTGTTAGGAGGTCCGAAATTGTATAAATGCAATATGACATACACTTACACATAATTGTCCATCTGGTTATGACTTTTATGATTTTCCTAGTTTAGAGGTCAATCATCTAAATAATTTATAGGTGGAGTACAGTTCTGCGGGTGGGTTATAGAGATGCCACGTGTGCCATCCGATAAAATAGGAAAAATATTGTTTCAGACAAACGACTGCCGAAGTTGGAGGGGGGGATGAAAGAAGTCCTTATCATCTGTTTTCGCATGAAAAGGGGTAATTTAATTGACGATTGCCACACAGCGTGGGCAGTTATTTGGAAAAATCTACCACACACAGTTTACATTTCGCAAAGGGATAAATAATCCCAGGCTGTTTCTCAAACCCAACTGCTCGAAAATAAATGTTTGCCTTTACATATACAAGACGTCCAAAAATAAAAAAATAAACCATTGCTCATTTCGAAGTAGATTTTTCTAGCTTAATGCAAACGAAAACGTCAATATTTCGTTCCGCGTAAATCACTCAGTAATCACATTGTAGCGGCCAAGATCTCCAGTGGTCCCGTCGTGAAGAACGTCTTCTTATGGAACTATTTTTATGAGATAAAATACGTAAAACACTCATGCCTCATTTGGTTTTCACAACTGCAACTTTATTATAATTTGAACTGAAACCGATTTCCATCTAGTCTTTCAGAGAAGCAAAGAGTGGTTCCGATAATATACACGTACGAAAGCAATGCAAATATTGTGCTTTTGCTCGAGAAATTTACACTGGCGTTCGAGCACAAAAATATGAATAATTTACTGTTATCTAGTTTTATTTAATTTCCGAGGAACTTTGTACGCGAACCTGGAGGAAAGCTCTCGGAATCCATCTTAAAACAATCGATGTCATCTATTTATTCTCATGAATATGATTAATTTTTTTACCAATTGACATCAGATTGCGCAAAGGATTATACGACAAAACGATCAGAAGATTGACAAGCATCGGTAACGTGCAAATATTCCAAACTTGTCTACTATTATTTTTGTGACGTTAAAGCTTCTGACTTTGTGTCATTTTGTGTTGAAGAATCTTCGGCAAGCGTATGTTATGGAGCAGGGGATGTGGTTGCACGCCAAGCGGCGAGTCCGGTCGTGACAGCAACCTGTGTCCTCCCTCGCTTCTCGTATTCTGGACTATGGCTTGACAACAGGTGTAGGTAGGGAGTGGGGAAGTGAGGGGGCGGCAGGTACTGTGCAAGTCTACAACCACTCTTAGCTTATCCACGCACAAGTCACCTTACCTGCTGTACCTAGCTTTGTAGCACGGATGAAATCTAATGTGCTGAATACAGGAGATGTGCTTACTCATGAAATGTCAACCAAAATTTTGAAAAAACTTGGAAGAAGACGTGATTTTCTGTCGAATAAGTAAAAGAATGAATATTTTTATGCATGTTTTTCATGAAATATAATTGAATTTTCAAGGGCTTCGAAAATCAATGAGAAAATTGTATGCTACTAATTAGTCATTTTTTGCAGAGTATAGATCCTGCATGCAGCCGAAAATAAGTTCTTTGGACACGGCCACCCTGAGGTAGCTGAATAATTATAGATTTATGCTGCATCATGATTAGTTTTACAACACTACTTAATTTATGGTTTCGGAACGAGAACGCATTTGGGAATTTTGATTGACATTTCATGAGTTAGCACATCTACTGTAAATAAGAGAAAGGGATTTGATTAAACTAATGTCGCACACTCGCGGTATGTGCGTGGGTAAGGGAAAACAGTTGCCCGAGATGGGTTGTAGTCAGCGGACACACGACACACTCCAACCATGTTTATAGCTGTTTTTAATGCCAAAACTCAAACACTTCCTTCAGCTACATTTTAGAACGCTTGGTTTTGTTTCATTGTTAACGTATATCGTTATCTTAAGAAAATATGGCTCTAAGCTATGCACAAAGGCGCCCACGATTGCCATCTTATTAGGGCTCAAACTAGTGATTTTTATCGAAGCGCAATACCAAAACAGTCACAGTTTACGTGAAATAATTAGGAGTTGACTGCACACAGAACCCCGTGCTGATGTCTCAAAGACTGCGTGCGCTATGATCGTAAAATAACGTTTTATAAGATTAGACAGTCTTCTGCCCGGTAGGATCAGGTTAAGGAGTTTTCTGTCCAAATGGTTTGTGCACCTCTAAATGCTTGTGCTCTGATATAGTTGTGTGTTGTATGATTAGCAATTAAGCACTCCGTGTCGCAACAGGGAACAAAAACCGAAACCCCTAACACCTCCAACGTCGGCGCCTTGCCCCCTGGCCTCATCCCGCATCAGTGACCAGCCACATTTATTCCCCCGTTATCCGCAGTTCTTCGCCCTTCCTCCAACTCCAACACAGAGAGCCTAACAGTTCTTCCTTCCCTCCCCTTCTCCCACAGCTTAACATAACTCGGTGCCCACCCCCCACACGCATCAGCTGTCCGTTTGTCGTTGTCTATCATGTCGCGTCAGCCGACCTAGTCTGCCGATCTCACTTTCTCCTCTGTTGATTTCGTCTGACGACGGGTCGGTGTCACCGACTTGAAAAATTTACAAAAACAAATCTATTTTGCGAAGAGCCTTCTCTTTTTCATCAAATCACCTCGGAATGCACACCACATCAGTTATTTAAAATATATTTATCTTTAGAAGCTTTGCGTAAACGCGCCCACAACTGTCATCTTACCAGTGCGCAAACTAATGATTTTCATAGGAGTACAACACCAGTGACAGTCACAGTTTACCTGAAACAATCGGGAAATTTACTGCATGTGGAATCCTGTGCTGATGTCTCAAAGACTGCGTGTGCTATGATCGTTCAATACGTTTTATAAGATTATGCAGTCCGCCGCCCGGAGGGAGCAGGTTAAGACGTTTTCTGTTCGAGTGGTCTGTGCGCCTTTAAATGCTGTGCTGTTATATGAGTGTGTGGTGCGCGGTTCACGTTTGACCGGAGAGCAGCAGTACACTTGCTCCATGTTTGTCGATACGGTCGGAAAGCCACTTTAGGAGTTAAGATTGTCGCAGACATACCGCCAACCGGTGCCGCGGATGGGGATATAGCAAAACCTACCATCGCATACTGCCAGTGCAGTCACACCACTGTGTGGCAAACAGTTGTGAGCAAAAAATTGATGCCTATGATGAGATCTCAAGGATTGTTCAAATACCTAAACAGTGCACGATCCCAAATGTCTACCAAAAGTTATGTTTGGCCAAATAACGAATATATGTCCGATTGGAAGTCGCAGAAAAAAAAACTTTCTCTAAGTGCGCTTTATTTTACGTCGGGGGGGGAGGGATCAATCAATGCAAAATCATTTAACGAGTTCGCAGGCAATTTTAATGTTTTAACAGACAGCAGTTTGGAAAATGCAGGATAAACCTACGACGTTCCTGCTAGATATGGGGTGAACAACGAAATTTAATCAAGTGGAGGCTCAAGGTATGAATGTTTTTTTTTTCAATTCCTAGTAAGGTAGGGGAAAATTAACATTGCGGCGAGCACGCACATCTGGTAAGGAAACCCAAGGGAAGATGCTCCGTTCAATGAATAGTTCGCGGGCAAGTCTATAACAGTGGGTACAGTGCCGTTTGTGGATCCATGATCTAAAAAAGCCAATATGAGTAGTTTACAACATACTAAAATTGCTATGCATAAGATGATGAATATTAAGTCATTCAACAGATTCTCATACTACAGCGCTTCGTTTGAGACAGAATGTTCTATGGCATTTTCAACAATTATAATTATAATTTTTTTCAAGTTGTCCCTGATACCGAACTCTGTTTCCTAAAGTTTATGGCATTATATTGACCCACTGTGGATTATCAGCGCAATCTTCCATCAGCTCTAACGTTGGTTTGCTATAGCGTTTGCGCTTGACTTGAGCTCTTGAGCAGCTGGTGTTAGCTGAGTAAAATAAACTAGAACATGCCATACGAAGTATCGCGCAGCATGTTAGCTATCGCGCACATAATGATTTGTAGCAAATACTAATTTTATATTGGAAATGTGATGGTCTGGTGTCAAATAAAGCCAGAAAACAACGTACACTTGCATTTTTGTTCTCAATAAAATCTACAAATCCTAAAAATCAATGTTTTGGTTTTTACATTTTTGTGACCAAACTTACATACGAGATGTCAAGTAATTTTCGAATAAAGTACCCCTTGTTTAATATGTGGTTTCACATTCTAAACGACAATGTCTTAAGCAATAAAAATTATTTTTTCATTGGTGGCCTTTTGGATTTTATGTAACGCCATCGTTGCAGTATAAAAAGCAGTTTCGGCCTCCTACATGATCTCGTGACTCAGAAAATTGTTGGTTTCCATTACTCCGACTGCGGGTTTTTCAACAGACACTAACGCACGATCATCGAATATCCTTTTCATGATATCAAACAAAGTTGACACACTTTATTGCGGATGACGGTCTCATACCACTGTTAATTTATTTATTTGAACTTCGCCTTTATATGTTTCCCTCATGAGCCGATTAAAAAATGGCTTTTAATGCTATACTACCGTAAGACAGCTGATGATAGTCTGTAAATAAAAAAGCTGTGTATGACACAGGTGCGGCTACACATTTAACAAATAACTGGTGGGGAACTGAGGATAGGCGAAAAACTTTCAAATTTGAGAAAAACTCTAAACAGTTCCAATTTCTGCCTTGCGGATGTAGTTCTAAATGTGATATTGGCGTGTAGTTGATTGGCTTATTTATCAAAATTTACTGGTGCATCCTAAAAATGGCATATATATTATTTATTCACGCCCTCTGGCAAGTTTCTATAGAAGTTAATAACTTTTTCTTTCACTGCCCCCTATTGTGCTCATTTATTTTACGTTTTAAATGGACGGATTCTGCCAAGACTCACAGGGCCACGTGACAACTAGTGTATAAAACATGATGAAAGCTCCTGAGAAATAATGACTGTGAAAATAAACAGTTTTGAATTATGCGCGAAGGTTGAATCTTACCATTTATGCCCCCAAAACCCAAGTGGGGAAGAAGCGGCAGACCAACGAATGGGATGAACATGATGAAGAATATATTTCCTGACGTACGCCTTGGGGTCCTGTATATTTATACAACTTTAACAGAGAACACATGCTCCCGAGCCAATATCAACCAGGTATTTTGGAAAACAAAATTACGCTTAACAAGCATACCCCCGGCTCTGCACTTGAGCATCGCCGGGGGTATGACGGAGTCATATGCCTAAACGGCAAAAATTGCACCATTTTACATCCATATTCGTGAGAAAATCGAAGAAGATAACACTAGGTATTAAAAGAATTTCGGTCAAAGAAATTTATTTGTGTCAGTCAAGTTTCACTGTAGTTTGCTTTTCGATGGAAGTGGACTACATTGAGCTATAAGGTGGCTTCGAAGTCTTGGTAAACAATTTGCCATCTAAGGTGTTCAAAGTCCACCTATTGAAAAAAAATACTTCAAGCTTTTGGTGCCTGTCAAATCCTTTGTAATGTCATATTTTCTTGCGCTTATTTTTATGCAGATAACCGTCTGAATTCCATGTGTCAAATCAACTCAGCGTCAGCAAAAACCGTTGTGGACGACAGAGGAATTCAAAATATGCGGTAGATCAGCAGCATTTCCGCATGCTTCCTTGCTTGCTTTAGGCACGACTGTGTGATTATGAACAAGTAACTGGCTTGCCACCGACGTACTGAGCCACTGTTTAAGTTATTTTGCTCATCCTACGAAAATTTAAATGTATGTTACATTCGACGGTGAGCTTTTATGGGTTACCAAGCAAGTATTCGATTATGCCACAGAGGTTTATTCAGTTAAAATCAAAGTTTGCCTTTAGGCGTCATCCCTCCTTTTAGGACATAGCACTTCAAAAAATTGCAGGTCTGAATTTTATAATAACGTACTATAGTTTATTTCCTTCACCTTGGTCTTGCCGAACCAGAATGAGTTTCGATAGTTTCGAAGGTTCGTTTAGTTAAACGTCCCAGTGTGTTTACTTCTCTCCCAGTAAGACCCACATGTTAAAGTAAACTGTGTCTCTCTTATTAATCGACATTGTCATATCCCTGAATACACAGTACGTAACCTAACGAACGAGGCTTTGAAACAGACAACTTCCAAATGCATGCCTTGGATTACCTTCGATTGGAACGATGCCTCGGGGAGGAGGGCTGTCTCTGTGCGCTTTAAGACAGCATAGAATTCCGCCAAAACGGTTTCTCGCACTCTTGACATAAGTCGGTCGATTGGTGACATTGTAACTAATTTCCTTATAGTTAACATCGCACAACTTTGCGATAGAAGCAAAGAGACGAGTCTCAGGAAACAGATGTGAGGATGAAGATACGACAGCTAAAACAGGAGCTTTTCTCGCATTATATTTCGGAGTCCTGCTTGCACATATCATCAGCGACAGTAATAAATACGGGTGCTCCAAGCTGCCTTTAGCTAGTGGGTGTGGTTTCAAGTGTGGTTTGGCGTACTATCTCTGTATATACTGCTGCTTACTTGTTGGCAGTATATGCGTACAACGATGTTTTTCCGGAGTGAATGAAGGCTTTTGGCTCAAGTGTTCATATCGCAATTCAGCCTGAGGTCAGAAGTCAAAATTAAATCAATTAACGCCAATTAAGCGATTAATTTCTATGGAAATTTAAGTCTGAAAATTCAGAATTGTGGTACCTACCAGAAAACGCACAGGGAGCACTGAGGCACCCGCTGATGAGCTCTAACCCTAGCGGCTGTGCCATGCAGCGGCAGCATTGCAATGGCACACATGTGTTGTGAAGTGTAATATATCCTATCTCAGTATCTGTCACATTCTTCTGTAGTGACATTTAAATCCGTTTTGTTTTAATTGGTTACAATACGCTGTTGGGATACTGCTATCTTCGTTTCACCCTTTACTGTGCCTAAGTATTGGGTTTATCACTTACACTTCTATTACGTGTAACATTGTTATGACTTATCTGTTAGTGAGAGAGGTGCCTTGTTTTGCGTAAGACCTCTGATTCTTGCTCGGTTCGTATTTATACAAGAGATTTTAAACCATATTTGTACATGTTAAGCAAGGTGAATGTGTCCCTGAATATTGACTAAATGAAAACCATCTAATCTTTCTATAGGCTGCGTAGTATCAACATCAAAGATAAGGGGGGTTGGAATGGCTATTTCTGGCTTATTGGTCACCGTTGATGCGGGGCTCGATCCCTCAACCTGATAATTAGACGTCAAACAGTGAACCACGGCCTCATTGCGATCGGTCATATACAATGATCGGTGGGCGCTTACCGACCGTGATGCAGTACCCACTGTTCCGTTATGCCTTAGGGCTCTCTCTAAAGCCTAACCACGGCAGCACAGCAGCGCATGACATAGGCAAAATAGCATTTCGAAACGATAAAGGAGAATGAAATGGCCATTTCTGGCTTATCAGCCGCCGTTAGTTATTCCGTCTATAGTTTGGGCAGTACTGCGCCGACATTTCACTCTGCCAAGTTAACACGAAAAACCGACAAGTATTATAAGTCGGGTAACTTGACCCAAGTGTGATAAAACTCGCGTCGTCCGGCGGGGCCTCGTAGCTCAGGTGGTTAGAGCGCTGGCTGTACTAAAGCCTGCCCCCTTACTGCGTGGGTTCGAATCCCACCGAGGCGCCGAGTTTTTCACAGTTGGGTCAATATGAATTATTATAAGTTGGTTTAGACCCTTCCTCCCATCATTGTTTCCTAAGTGCAGACGTTGTTGCGAATTCCCCCGACTGATGCCCTCTACACGAAATTAAAGGCTGAACTCCTTTGCATGACAGCATTCTCAGATCAGCAGCCTTATCACTCACTCGTAAAAGAAGATGTTTTGGGTGCTCGTGAGCCGTCAGAACTCCTGCGTTGCATGCGTTCTCTCATTGGGAACATGGCCATCGACCGTAAGTTCTTGTAAGAGATGTTCTTAAAACGTCTGCCGACATCGGCTCAGATGAACTAGACATATCAAACTTAGCGGAAATGGCGGACCGTATGATGGAAATTAAGCGTTTGCCATTCCCGACGATTGCTCAGTTTTCACAGTCTCTCACCGTGTCCACCGTTTGAACTGGCGGGACTGAAGACAGATTGCCCAGTTGTCAGCGACTGTTGCCGCTTTGCAGCTGTGCCGATCCGCCGGTCCTCCTCGACGTTCATTTAGCCGTGATTGTCGTCGTTCCCGCTTTCGCCCAAGGACCGCAAACCTATGCTGGTAGCATGTCAATTATGGTGATAAGGCCCGGCGCTGTGTCCCACCCTGTTCTTTCATATCCACGCAAGGGAAACTCCTCGGCGGGAGAGTAAATACGACTGAGCTCTCTGGCAACTCTACGGGTCTCACCTTTAACATCAGTGATAACACGATTGGCAGACATTTTTTAGTCGACAGTGGCGCTCAAATTAATGTTATCCCTCCCACGCCGGCCGACCGACGTTGTCCAAACCATGGTCTTTTCCTTCATGTCGTAAACTCATCCCCCATTACAATCTTTGGATTTCGATCCCTCCCTCTGGATATTGGTCTCAGGCGATTATTCCCCTGGATATTTATGGTGGCTGCTGTTCCCACCGCCATCCTTGGAACTGATTTTTGGCCGCATTTGACCGTCTGCTAGATTGCAGACAACTTCGCCTCCGTGATCGCCCAATTACTATCACCGACAAAGGATTTCCACCATCCTCAATTTATAACCATCTATCCGTCCTTGACCAAACCTTTGTCTATTTCAGACTTTTAGCAAAATATCTAACTTTCACTAAGCCCCATGTTCCTGACACCTCATTGCGCTATTATATTGTTCATCACATAAAAACGACTGACCCTCCAGTTTTCTCTCGTCCCCGCCGTCTTGCTCCCGCGCGTCTTGCCGCTGCTAAGGCCAAATTTAACCACATACTACAACTGGGGATTATTCGACAGTCTAAAAGTCCCTGGGCATCACCTTTGCACATGGTTTATAAACCTAAAACGAATGATTGACGTCCTTGTGGCGATTATAGAGCCCCAAACAATATCACTATGCCCCATCGGAATCCGGTTCCCCACCTTCAGGACGTTGCTGGAGCTCTCTGTGACAAAAGCGTTTTTTCGAAGATCGACCTGGTCCGGAATTTTCATCAAATTCCGATTGCGGCTGTGGACATTCCCAAAACGGCCGTGACGAATTCTTTTGGCTTGTTTGCGTTCCTTCGTATGCCATTTTGTCTCCGAAATGCCTCACAGACTTTCCAACGTTTCATTGACCGTGTTTTACTTGGCCTTCCATTTGTTTATGCATATAAAGATGACGTCCTCATTGCCAGTCCAGCTGTCGAGGAACATCTCCAAAACATTACCCTGCTTTTCGACCGATTTCAGCAGTTTGGTTTCAGTGGTAGGGGACGCTCACCGATCGTTCATACGAAACTCACTCGTTCCGTAGTGCCTTAAGGGCACTCTCTCGAGCCCAACCAGCAGCCGCACAGCGGCGCATGATATATGGGCAGAATGGTATTACCGACAAAGACAAGGGAGACTGGAATGGCCATTTCTGGCTTATTAACCGTCGTCAGCCAGCCATACCCAAGCCCGAAGTGTGGAATACCCGAGCCTCGAAATCGCGACCTGTTGGTTTAGAAGTCCACGCCTCTACCCACCGGGCCACGCGCCCGTTGCCTTGTCGGTTTTTGATTGGGAATATACAATGGTAGGGGGCGCTCACCGATCGTTCATAAGTCTGGTGTCACCCTTAGCGCTCGCAAGAGACTACCCATTGCCATTCCATCAATTTGTCTGCATAGCTGTCCATTGAACGGAATTTGAACGTTTTTCATGCAAAGTTTCAACAGGTTACTTAATATTTAGGGTGAAAGGAGGGTTTCGGACGCATGGGCGCCTATGACATCGATTGTCATATCAAATGGTACATTTGTGTATGGTAATACAACCTCGGCTTGCCCTGGTTGACCTGCAACCTTTGATTTGCGTAATCCCTCGGCATGTTAACATTGAAGACGGCAGCCATCACGACCAGTCTGGCGTCATTGTTCAAGACCTCACCGTGTCAACGTCATCCACCCTTTTGCAGTGAGCCATTCCGGGCGCGCTGACTTGAAGTCACACGACCGACAGCATACGAGCGGCCACTTCAACGCGTCCCACACCCTGCAACCAGCAAAACAAGCCACTGGAACTCCACTCCTATGCGAATGAAACACACACCTATACGAGACCACTGAACGTGGCCCACGAACCTGCGAAAGCGGCTGTAACCACTATCTCCGAGATTTTAAGGCATGCCTGGACACAATCAAATCCAGCCCTGGCCTCGCCAGTGGCCACTACCGCCTGAGAGGACGAATCCGGGTTCTGTGCACAATTAACCCCTCAATCTGGTGTTTTCCGTCTTCTCATTACGACTTGAGATTCTACCTGGTGGTTATAGCGCTCAGAGCACTTACTCTTGCCGCTACAACTTCCCGTTTTCTTTCCTAAGTTGCATTTTCCAAGTTATCATTTAAACGACTAGTCTACGTGCAGCATACGATGAACTTGCTGTTCTACGAATGAAGGCGAAAT
>CACRXP010000413.1:250920-295383 GCA_902702965.1 Spirometra erinaceieuropaei | reverse complement strand
TCGATGATTGGGTCTACGTGCCTTATAACTGCCGCTTGTCCTGTTTCTGCCACTACCTCTGACGATGGACTCCAGTACGAGTCTGAAAGCTCAGGATAATAAACGAATTGTTCCGGTGCTCGATTCTTCTTCTTCTTCAAATCTTCGGTTATGTAGAATAAATAATTTAGTCTGGGTAATTTTGAAATCTGCAGGAGAACGTGACAACTAGTGCCTCAGCACATTAAATCCTTTCCTGCTCTCGGATCACCAGTATCACCTAATGCAAGTAGTCAGCTCACAGCGGGCAAATGTTTCCCACTGCCAAACTTTATGACCTCGTTACGTCCAACTAGATTGTCGGCAGAAGAAAATAGGTTATTTGCAGGAAGCAGTTCAAGGGAAGATACGATCGCCGAAACAAACCTTTTATTGGCCCGACGTTCCGCATTATTGCTGGAGTCCATCACCAGATACAGTTGCGGAAAAGGGTGACGGAGGCGAAATTATGCAGTACCTATTGGATGCAGTTACCAGACAACCGGACGCTACAATAACTAGCGGCGAATGCGTTCAAAGCTGGGGGTCGTATTTGATTCGATGACTAAGTGTCAGTTCGTGTGGGGTCGGCAATCGTCGTAATCATATCACGGATGTTGTTTTTCGGGAATTTAAATACTTGGAAACTGGGCCGGCTGTTGATTTTGTTGATGATGATGTTATTGGTTAAAATCCTGGTCATTTGTTGTGTGGGCCAGGAGTGTGGATTGTAGCGTCAGGGTGCGTGCTCGACTGTGCCATCTACCTGCGCCCTGTTCCAATTTCTGTCTTCTTGACTCTGTGATGACACCGGACCCAAGTGACGATGAGTATGTTAGATGATTTGCAGGTCTACACTTACTATGTACTAATTCACGTATAGGTAATTGTGCCCGCTCTCAGCTTGGCGTGGAACACACGGCGGACAAGGACGTTAACGACAGTCGAACTCTCGTAGTGGTGTCTGAGGACAGCCGTCTTTATGGTGCATTATACGACGGAAAAGACTACCATCAGAAAGGCAAAAGATTAATTATCGTCAGTTCCATGTGAAAGCAACCCCGCAAAACGCTGACAAGTGACACCATCGTGAATTAGTTGGCAATGAAGAACTGAATTACAATATCATCGATCGAGCAACGCATTGCGGGACCGCAACAGTCTCGGTTCGATTATACGATTTGCCAAAAGCACATAAAAAGAGATTCCAGTTCGATCAACCTAATCATTCAAAGGCGCTCCAGTTTACGGATTGACAAAGTGGCAGTTTCTCCGTCCGAAATTTCCCTCCGACTACTAACGTAGCATTGTCAGCTACGCAACACAATTATTGGAGAAACATAAATAACATCATGTCATCACGCCTAATTTAGCCTTTATCCCACAGGATCTGGTAGTCCATCAGTCTAACCCTAAGAACAAATACGACGACCGGGGAAATCGCCTCGGTTACAAAAATCCTAAAGTTCGCCCCGAAAACATATTTCACCCCTGACAGAATAACCTACAAGCATGCGAACTGAACTCCACTGACTTCACCGAAATCGATTCTTGTAGTCGATGTTGTCTTATAATGGCTGGAGGCACTGGTCAGTCGACGCCAAACAGCGAAATACTGGGCACATTATGCAAATTATACCGTCGTTATCGAACGGAGTCTGCTGGTGGAATTCAAGAAACCAGAAGACTAGGTGGCGAGCATACGTAGCTTTCGATAAATTCTCGTCGGGCCAGTACAGCGGAAGCAGCCGCCATTAGGCTACGAAAGCCAATCTTATGCGCGCAGAAGAACCACGTTCAGGTTTCGCGTCTACAGTGGTCGAAGGTCGACCAACGCTGCTACACTTCGAGCCCTTTCGCTATCACCCCGGCCCTGACAATGACTGCTATAACCCACCCCCCCCCCTCCACAATCCCACATCCAACCCGTGTTTTAAGTAGAACTTTTATCGATTTTTCTTATCGCTGACGTGTTTTTCTTCTACGCCGTTCTCATATAACTGTACTGGCCCGACGAGAATTTACCGAAAGCTACGTATGCTCGCAACCTCGTCTTCTGATTACTGCTATGGGAATTTTCGCAATTCAAGAAACATCTCAATGCGGCCTTCGCTGACATGAAATGCACGATGGAGGACGAGAGTGACAAGCAGCTGGCCTTCCTTAATGTCCTCGTCCGTCACAAAGTAAACGGTGCCCTAGGAAATCAACAAGTTGCGGAAGGCGACAAAACCGGCACCAGTACCGAATCTCAGTGACAACCATCCAAACACTTATAAACACAGTCACGCAAGGACGCCATGTCCGCGTGTGGACATGCATTCGAAGTGACTTTGAAGCCAATTTTTTTAACTAACGTATCTTCGACGGATGCTCAGGACGAATGCTTAACCGCGCGCTTTAGTGAATGGGCGCAGGCGCAAATGGGGCGAGAGTTCAACCCAACCAACCCTAGATTTACCGGGCGCTCCTATGCGTAAACCACTCTTGCCCGGATCTTACCTATAGGCCGCACCTGGCAATGTTGAAAACGTGGTGGTGTGTGTCGTCTCCCGTGAGAGCACACTCTGCAAGACCCTTCGAATAGTCAATTGTCTTCTCAATGCTGTGACCGTTGTCGAGCAATTTATGGCTATTTTGAGTAAACACTTTCAGCTCCTAACAATTTATTATGTACCGCGTGGGGGTGAAACCAGGGCTTTAATCAGCTAGGGTTGTGGATTCGTTCCATGTGTTTGTCGAATTCAACTTAACTAACGAGGCATTCACAAGGAAAGAGACACTCTCGCTGGAACAAGGGCTTTATTCGCATGACATTTCAGATTTTTCCCCGAAAGTATCATCCGAGGCAACAGCAGACACGAGTGGTTAATGCACAATAAGCTGCAGTATTCATAGGTTGAAGCCGCGATACCACTGCATGCCTATAAAAATTCTCGGTTCCCCCTTTCATCAGGGATTTGTGCACTTGGTGTAATGATTGTTTGATAGTCGATATTCGCGTCGTTAGTTGCTGAAATTTAACCATAAGTGTTGGATGTTAGTGTAATGACTGTTCGACCAACTGACGCGCCGATTCTGGCGCTGGGAACAGTGTTAGCATGTTGGACGATTCGCGTCCGGGCAGTTTTCGGGTTTCAACGACATAATTGCTTTGCGCACAACTGCACCAGATCCGATAAACTATTACATACGTTTCTTGCTGCTGCAGTGGGGGCCGTGAATTTTCATAGGTATGTGGCAGCATGGCACTTGCATTCTATGAACATGCATCTCCTTGCCCATGGACTACGCGTATCTGCTACTGTATCTGGAGATGTGTTCCAGCAGGGATTTCGAAATGTCAGGCAGCATACGCTCTTCCTTCAGCGATAATGTCTCCTTCCTCACAACTCCTTCGTGTGTCCAGGAATTTGTGTTTGTGGTTTCGACTGCCGTTGCCGACAATGTTCACCATGTACATCACCGCAGGTTGCGCCCGTAGATGGCGACTAAGGCATGAATTAGAGTATCGTTGTGATATACTTGGGCACATTTGCCGCCTTCTATTTCCTCCGCATTTCCTAGGGCTTGCTACTAAGACATCACCAAGAAGACCGGAGGTGGTATCGAACGCATGTAGCTGACACAACGTGAACGGACGCGTTGGCCAGTCGTCTTCTGCCCTGGCCCAAGCAAAAACAAGCAGCAGTTGACACTAAAAGAATAGGCCGGCTCGCGTCACAAATTTTGGCAGTGCCAAAAGGGCCACACTAAGTAGGAGCCATTGCAGCCAGACTTTCAGTCCTGGGACGACGATACAGTCATCCCGTCAGTTGACAGCCTTCTAAGTCTTGGTGGTTTGCGTATCATAACATACTATGTTTGTGTTAACAGATTTGCTCAGAGAGCCAACCTTGTCCTCTCTCACCTCTTTTCAGGCGTTAGTGCACTATCCCAACCAGTTAGTCATAAGATGCGCGAACTGGTCGGAATGGTTGAGAAAACCAGAGAGGTAGACAGTAAATTCGATACACTTAACATTCACCCATTGTCACCTACGTCAGAATTTATTCAAAAGCCTGTGTCTGCTCAGATATCACATGTGGTTGTTGAAATGTATGCAGTAGGCAGAAATATTCAACAAAACCTTATTAAGCTCGACTAGCGATGGTTTAATTTTGTTCTCATTAAAATGTTGCATTTAGGACTCCCAGAGATCACGAGGCTGGATAACCATTCTGTGAAAACAGTTTCAACACATAATTAAGTTCCGTTTGATAGGTTTCATTGTCAGAGCAGTGGGTTCTTGCTCTGTTCATGAGGTTGATGACAATTCTTTCAGTAATTAAAGGGACCATCTTGAAATACTCCATATCATTATTGACTCAACACTTCCAGAAATCAAATTCACGCTCGAGGATGCGGCTGACAGCAAACTCCCGTTTCTTGATGTCTTCTTGCAGAGAAATGGTGACGGGAAATTTCACACTTCGGTTTACCGCAAGGAAACCTACGCGGAAATTCCTTTACAATACGAGAGCAATCACCTGATCTCTCACGAACGGAGTGTCGTGAACAGCCTCCTGAACCGAGCAATAACTCACTTCTCTGACAAAGAAACTTATTAAACAGAACTGAATTAATTATTCAAACTGTTTTTTCAGAATAGGTATCGTAGATATTTTGCACCCGAAACATGAGACGACAAGTGTTAAAAGAAAAAGACAAGGTACTAGATTGTTCCGACTAGGCGCCCGAACCGAAAAACTGCCGACCACTTTCGTACATTGAGAATGTGTCCGAACTAGTTGAAAAACACCTGAAGGAGCACCAAATGCATGTGGCTCACAAGCCGGCGACTAATTTTCGTAACCGCCTTGTATACGCCAAGGATATGGTCGGCTCATTAGATAAGAAGGAAGTCGTCTATAAGATGATATGAAACACCCGAAGTGCGGTTTACTGTGGTCAAACAAGGAAATAGGCCTCTACACGACTACCGGAATACCAACTGGTAGTAAAAAGTTGAGATCATTTGTCCGAAGTTGTCATGCATACACTGGAAACTGGACACAAATTCGCCTGGGACATGACAGGCATTGTCTGCTCATCTAAGAAGCGCCTCGGATTTCTAGACGCCATCCATTCTGATAACTTATGCATCAAACGACACGTGGGATTGGATGCTGCATGCAACAACCTCAAGGAAAAGTAAAAAAGGCATTGGCCAATCAGAACATAACGCCAGAAGGAGTAACAGGGCAAGATCTATTTTTATACGTGTTTAAATGTAAACTGTTTTGCACACTTTCTTCACGTCTGAGTATAGCTTGGGAAACCAAAGTCGAAAATATACAATAGATTTGTTTATGTTTCCTAAATAACCTTTTTCTTTGTAAATATACATATAGTACTTCGGATCATCATCAATCATGCTGGGAGGAAGCGTATTTTGACTCGATGTCAGGTACTTGCTGAACTTTCGATAGAGTTATGTCTAGTGGACATTGATCTTTCCCCTAACTGAATTTCTCAGTCGGGTTTGAATGTTTGACATACCCCGTGAACCGTGGTCTGTGTGCAGTCGTATCCAATCATACTGCATTCATCTTTTTTTAATGTCCTCTTAACTTGCCGACGTGCTTTGTTTTGGAGGTTTACCCGTATCTTGGAGAGGATAGGGCTGCGTCCATTTAGCAGGCGTCAGTAAACGCTGCCGTTGTCACGCGCATGTCATGTCAATCCTGATTCCCAACAAGGACGAGTCCAGCAGTCGTTGCTTAAACCAGCTGAAGGAAAGAGCAAATTGTGATTCTTGCAGGCCTTTGGCAGGTGCAGTCCACTGCTCTTTCTGAGGTCCACGTTTGTACAATTCATACGGTGGTGGAGAGATGTTCACCGGTCGTTTTACGGAACCCACTCGTCCCGTTGTGTCTTTGAACACTCTCTCGAGCCCAACCAGATGCTACGAGTAATATAGGCAGAAAGCATTAATGACTAAGACTAATAACTGTCAGTAGACATCGCCCAAGGAGTGTGCAGTTCAGCTAACTTTGCAGGTGTTCATAAATTGTAGACAGTTCGGTTTCACTTGTGAACTTTATGGAGGATCGGTAAATATACGGCACTTTTTGTGTCAAGACGTGGCTTAAGTCGGAGAAAATTAGAGGTCTCGCACCAGGCACAAACCATTTTGCACTAAAATTTGAACGATTCCTGCTATCTATGATTCAGTATCATGCATGTAAAGGAGCAAGTACAGACTAGGATTCTAATGCAATGCCTCAAGCGAAACGGGTTCCCTAACTCTTACTGAAGATTAAGACGCCATGCGAAACAAGCGATAATTCTTAATCATCTAGATGAATAGTAGAGTAATTCCAAAACTGCACAGTCTATTGTAGTAAAACAGAGGAAAAAATAACTTACGTTTCTCGCTGTGTACACGAATGCAGACCAGAATCAAAGCTTCCTCGGGACCTAAGTCAGTGCGTACGCGATCATTCGTCGCTATCTCTCAATTAAAGTCGATCGAAGCCTGATCGTTTGGTCCTACGTTCTATTGACGCGACAAACTCCCAACCAGCTAGACCTATAGACATAGGTCGAGAACCGCATAAATAAAACAAGTGACCTTCGGCCGATATCAGCAGGAAACTTGTAGCACTTGAAATCCACGATAGTAAACTGCTCTTATCAGTGCCTAAACAGTGACCAGAAACGTCAAGGTTTACTGATGACGTCACATACTGAGAAAATAACGGGGACAGATAAGGGAAGTGACGTTGTGTTTAAGGACAGAACCGGCAACATTTTACCAAGACGGGTATTTTGTCGGGCGGGAGAGGCTAAAAAGGAAGAAAATCGAACAGATGAGGCTACATCACAACAGACTGAGTGTTTGAAAAGACGTCGAGCAAATGGCCTCCTAAGCGGACACGACCTAGAGCGTCTCCACCCCGTCGACATGCATATACCTCGGTTATATGGCTTACTGAAGACGTATATAATGGAGCATTGATTCGTCCAATCCTTGACATGAGAACTTCGTCGTCCCATGCAATAACAAAATGGCCAGCAGAGAGACCCAAGCCCATACAGTACCATCTAGCACCACATAACTATGTTGTGTCGCAAGAGAATAGCCGTCGGACGGTCAATAAATTTAGGTCGCATTCCGACGTGCCTTTTATGATAATGTGGAGCAACAGCTTGCAGCTATCTCTGCCGATACTGTTGGCGACTTTTCATGCAATCATAGTAAATCGCACCTTCGTCAGGCCATTAATAATTATCTATCGATCACCTACATTGTATGTTGCGATTTGCGTCGTTTCTCGCAAAATTTATACATAACTCAAGCGCGCGTTTTGAATTTGGTTTCAAATTTTCGCCCTCCGAGGAATTTAGTTACTTCGAGATTTGGACTTACTGTACGCTCTTAGAGCCTGTCGGAATTAAGACTTGAATTCGACTCATCAATATCTTCCTCCCAACTAGTCTCCTGCAGCACATTCCCGGAACTCCGATTTCGGCCGTCCTCGTTTCTCATGCTTGCAAGCCCAGAAATTCGGATTATCTGAAGAACAATTCATCCAAATTTTCTACAATGGCTGAGTTGCTTTTTTACTAATAGACATTGTTTCATCATCGCCTCAAAGTATTTGTGTAAATTTTTGCTCTCGGAAGCTTCTCGACCATACCTTCTCATTCATCTAAGGAAGTTACTTTCTACCGAAAGATCGTCAGAAAAGCCTTTCCATCATAATTAAGACTACGCTCTTTGTGTATATGGAAAAGTAAGCCAGAATGTTGGAGTCTGCACTAGTGTTCCAAAGTAACGCGCACTTGGGATTCGAACCGGGGACCTCAAAAGTCAGAGCCCGCTCCGCTAACCCCTGCTCCACCGACGCACGGCTGGAGAGCTCAGTTAAAAGTTTTGTTAATTTGTCACCGCAGGATCTGGTAGAATATTCATGTAATGCTTGTCAAACGATAGCCTACAAGATGCATCAACTAGAGGAAGAAGTAAGAAATCTGAAGGAACTTATACACAAGACTGTTTCTTCAGAGAACCGCCCGGTGTTATCTACGCAGAGGCTAACTCGGAGTAGAGCGCGAGCCATCCAGCGTAAGGAATCCCCAGAAAGCAATTATGTGGTGAATAAGACAACAACTATTAGTAGTCAAGTCGTGGCTTCCGATGAAAAAAAGAATAAGAAGAAGAAGACGACACTTAACACCACAGGGAAAAGTCGCCAGAATACGAAAGAGAGTATATTAGCCTTACCCGAAAAGCCGTTGAAAAATGAAACGAATGTAAATGTGCCAACGGGAGAAGTGGAATTAATGGGGCAGATGACGCCCAACCTTAATAATTCCCAGACCGTGTTCTCATTTCCTGAGCCTAACTTAGGGGGATTATCAATTAGCGCAAAGACATATGGCTATGGACCCAGGGTGGAATTAGGAGCCACCGCGAATTCCCATGTCAACAGACTCAAGAACCGAGCTGAGGAAGCCTGTAATTCATAGGGGGTCGAGCTCTCCACAGAGCCCTCTGATGGGAGGCATTGTTGATAGATCACAGTGTGCAACTATTGACAATGCCTCAACAGGATCCGCGGACGAACTCCACGGGGACATAAATACCAATATGGCAGCCCCTTCCTCTTCTCCAGTCCACTTCGACGAGGCAATAGGGTCAGCCAACGACGTCCAAATCGCAGAAAATAGAGGAATGCTTAACACGGACCACTGTGTCATAATTCAGGGTCTTCCAGAGTCCTCCGCCAGTACCCCAGGGAACGAATCGCTGCTGACTTAGAGCAATTCCAGAAACTCCTAAATGAAATGCTGCAACCAACAGAAGATGTCACAGTCCTAAAGGCGTTTCGTCTTGGTAGCCGTGCAAATGCCGCTCCGAAGACGCGACCAAGACCCCTGAAAATCGTCCTAGGTAGCAATGTGCAGGCGAAACTAATCCTTTCCAGGCGTTCTCGATTGAAGCATTCCCATTAAGGAGTGTTTTTTCAGCCGGACTACTCACCTGCCGAGAGAATGAAACGCCGCGAACTTGTCCTAGAATTGAGAACACGGCAAACCAACGGAGAAAAAAACTTGACAATCTACAAAGACCGGATTGTCAGACGACATTCCGCCCCCCTTTGGATCAAGCCGATCCGAATGAACGCAAAGCCCGTGTCGGGGTTGAAAACAAATCTCGCATGAACTCGAAACTCATATTCATGTATACCAACGCGCAAAGTGTACTTTCAAAACTGGACGAACTCCGTATCCATACCTATGACCTCCATCCAGACGTTATCTCAATAACTGAAACATGGTTGTCCGAACAGGTTGATAATAGAGAGCTAGTGCTCCCTGGATATAAACTGTTCCGCCGAGACAGAGAAAACAGAAGGGGTGGAGGCATAGTAACATTTGTTAACAATGGCTTGCGCGTTTCAGAAATACTGCCCAACTGACTTGTAGCACCGAAGCATTATGGCTGACCATAAGGGCACCGGGCTCTCAAAGTCTCGATATCTTGACAGTATATCGCCCACCGAAAAATGACCCTGACGCTGATGCCCAACTGCTGGAGGAGCTCAGATTATTTTCAACGCAGCCGACTGCTCTCATCGTTGGAGATTTTAATGCACCTCACATCGACTGCAGCTCGGCCTCAGCCGACGGCTCTGAAGCAGCATTTGACCAGCAGCTACTGCGTACCTCCAACAACCTGCTTCTCACACATCACGTAATGTTTCCAACGAGAGTTCGAGAGGGCCAACAGATGAACTGCCTCGGTCTTGTGTTCACCAAGTCGTCGACAACATCGAAGTTGTGAATTGCCTCCCCCCAGTTGGGTCAGAGTGACCATGTAGTTCTCATGTGGGAATACACATTATTCGCCCTTTCTGCACAACCGCTCGATTCCCCACCTAATATTTGTCGCGGCGATTTCGAACAGATGAAAAAGGATCTTAGTCCTATCGACTGGGCATCCGCTCTCTCCGGCGATGTCGACGAGGCTTGGTGTCAGTTTAAAGAGTTAGTCCACAACCTCATCTCCAACCACTGCCCAATCATGCGCAGAAGACTAACAAATAGACCTCGCTGGTTGACTCCGTCATTAAAGAAGGAAGTTAACAAGAAGAGGAAGCTATGGAAAAGATCGCTGACGGATCGCACGCCAGAATCCCTAAGCAGTTATAAGCTACAGAGAAATCGGGTCAAAATTCTCATCATCAGAGATAGGAACTTTTGAAAAAAATCTTTTGGACCGTGCCATGGTTAATCCAAAAATCCTTTACAGCTACACAATACAGAGCACACGGAACAAAGATCCTGTCCCACTGCTGCGAACGGCTGAGGGTGTGGAAATCTCCGATGACAAGGATAAGGCTGAACATCTCTCTCAGTTCTACCGATCAGTCGTGACCAGTGAACCTGGTTTTTCCTCACCCGCATATGAAGACGAAGAAACGCCTACCCTCGAAGCCGTCTTCTTCACCGAAACAATTGTTCGGAATGAGTTACTAAACCTAAAAGAATCGACCGCCCCAGGCCCTGATGCAATGCCGGCCAAGCTGCTGAAGGAGCTAGCTCCCGAAATGTCCAAGCCGTTAGCCTTGATCTTTCAAACGTCCTTCGTTACTGGATGCCTGCCCTCTGACTGGAAGTCCGCTACCATCACTCCGATTTTTAAGGGTGGAAGTCGTGCATCTGCGAATAACTACAGGCCAGTGAGTCTTACCTCCATCTGTTGCAAAATCATGGAGAAGATCATTAAGAAGGCCTTGATGCAGTTCCTCGAGCAGCACCATCTCCTTTCCGATGCCCAACACGGCTTTCGAAGTCGTAGGTCCTGCCTCACGAATCTGCTCTTTACGCTTGAACGCTGGACCAAAGCACGTGATGAAGGCAATGTGGTGCACGCATTCTACATCGACTTCAAAAAGGCTTTCGACAGCGTTCCTTACCAACGTCTCTTGTACAAACTGCGCAACGCTGAAATTCGTGGACGCCTTCTTGTATGGATCCAGAGCTTTTTGGCTCGACGGTCCCAAATATTGCAGGTCGGGCGTCAACAGTCCTCAGATGTAAGCGTGGTGAGTGGCGTCCCACAGGGCTCAGTCTTAGCTCCCACGTTATTTCTCGTTTTCATAAATGACTGCGTCAAGGACCTAGACTGTGATGCCATCCTGTTTGCCGACGAAATAAAATTGTGGAAAGTTATTCACAATGCGGCAGACGCAGACCACCTGCAAGCAAACTTGAACAGGCTCGAAGACTGGTCGAAGCGCTGGCTTATGCCCTTCAATATAAACAAGTGTAACTTTCTTCAACTCGGCGGCTTCAGAGCCCCCAGCTCCAGGACCTACTTTTTACACGGCACACAACTGCAACAGGTTGACAGTCAGAAGGACTTGGGTGTATGGATTACATCTTCACTCAAACCAACACTGCACTGCGCGAAGGCGGCTAAATCGGCTACGGCCACATTGCAACTCATTAGGCGAACATTTATGGGATTTGGCCCTGACTGCTTTTCCAAAATATGTGGCACCTTCGTGCGACAAAGGGTAAGTAATTGGGCAGACTCACGAAAAATAAACGGTTAGGTGGAGCCTTGCAATTCACACGGGTGTCCAGAATCAAACATGTGTGCACGCATGGAGCTGTGTGTAAGCTTAGCTTCACGTTTTCTCAGCTATGCCAACAGGTGTTCTCGTATTCATGCGGATTGGCGGCGCCCAATATAGCTTGTTCTACAGGAGCAAGTAGATGAGTAAATGCACGTGGAGGTGGTCTGGGTTTGTAGCTCATCCTTACCTTCCCCGGTAAGGACGGAGTTTGTCGAAAACAATACTTAAATTCTTGTTGCTCGGACGGTCGATGAAAGGGCTTGGTCAAGGTGCCCTCTAAGGAGTCCACTGGTCACGTCTCCTTTAATGGGGACATTGAGGAACAGCGTTTTTTCGGCCGTCGGTATAATGAGATTTGTCGGTCATTTAGCAGGATTCCTGTTCTCGCGAATCAGGTGCTAGATTCTAAGATGTTTGCCAAGGCTATCAGCCGAACAGATTTTTCTAGCGTGGTGGGTTTGTCTAAGATATTTGTCCTTGTTTGAATGACATACCGTTGGAGAATAGGCAGCCGGCAATGACAGTTAGAAATTCGGACAGAAAAATGATTTTTGGGAACGCCTCAAAAAGAAAAAAAAGAAAAAAATTCACTTGTCTGGAAATACAATTCCACGCGTAAACTTCCAGTATTGATTTAACAAAAGGAAATGTTAGGAGTTTGTCAAAACAATCAAAGGTGTGAGTTCCAGGAACTAGTTGATAAGAAGAAGAAGAGGAAGAAGAAGAAGAAGAAGAAGAAGAAGAAGAAGAAGAAGAGGAAGAAGAAGAAGAAGAAGAAGAAGAAGAAGAGGAAGTAGAAGAAGAAGAAGAAGAAATTGCTTGAACAAGGACTTTCTTTGCCTGACGTTTCGAATTCTTACTTGAGACTCGTGCACTTGACTCGTGCACAAGAAGTTGCAGTATTTATGGGGTGCATTCGCTATGATGCCGCATACCTATGGTAATTTACCGCGCTCCCCTTCATCGAGAATCGTTGCCCGCTGGTGCGCTAATTGCTTGATGACCAACATGTAAGTTGTTGAATACTGGAATCTCATCAACCGTGTTGGAGGCTGGCGTGATGATTGCTCGGCCATCTGGCTCACCGACTTCCGTGCTTCCCGAACGTTCAATTAGTTTGGCCAGCCTATGCCTCAACACGGAATATGGAACGGGGATGTCATTGCACCTGTTGATAGACTGAGATCCCGTGAAACATGACTTAAACAACTCGCGGTTCACGCGATTATCATCTCTCGCGATAATTGTGGCGTCATCAGTTTTGAATGTGTGGCCGGGTCTCGTCAAATGGGCCGCGACCTGAGAGTTGGCGTCATTTCTCCGCATCGCTGCCGCGCACTCGGCAGTTGGCGTCCGGAGCAGTCTTCTAATTTCTCCTGCGTAGTTGCTCCTTCTTCTTCTTCTTGTCAATGTTAACGAAGTCAGGAAGCAACAATGCTGGCCGACGCGTTCTAGGCAGCACGCATTTGGAACTCCAACATGTGCATCGCCGTTCGCAGATGCCGTCTTGGAGAAGTATAGGTCCATATGCATGCGTAGTTCTGGTGGGTGCTGATATGTAGCCTCGTTTAAAAGCAGAATTTAGGCATGAATATGTTGGAGGACCTTTATGCGCTTGGGCTCAATGCGAGGTGACAGCATTATTCACTTCTACTAGTGATCAATTTTGCCTCTTCAGAAATTAAAATTTGATGCTGATTATATTTTAATAACCACAAAGGTAAGGAAATTGAGGTCTTTTAAAATTCGGTGAGAAGGTTGCACATGGAAACATAAGGCAGGTTCATCGTCATTGGGAATATCTGTGCGAACAGTATATGTGAGGGATACTATAAGTTAGTCGGCAGCTGGAACTGAAGAAAAGTCATTGGAAACACGCAAGCAAAATATGACATAGGGCTTCGGGGTAAAATTCATTTCCCTGGAAATAACGCCTCCGTGAATAGTTATAGGGATATATTCCGGGTAGGAAAATATCAAGCAATTCAAACGACATTTTAAGCCTCATGAAGTAAAACGTCAGTTATATAATAGCTGTGTTCGCTAGACGGAGAATGAGACGAAGGGGACCACCGTAAGTGGTATACCGCATTAGTAAGCATAGAGAGAATGTGCACTGATCAAGCAGGCATGCACCGAACAAAGGCACCAACGACTACGCGCCAAGCTGACCCACGTCGAAATCCCGTAAGTGCGGATTGGGAGGTCATAACGGAAGCAGAAAATCGCGTTTCCTTCTGATGGAAAACCAACAGCCATGGTAGAATCCGACGACAGGTAGCTAGAAGGAAAGTAATTAGTCACAGCAGGAGAACTCAGCCGTAGCACTGAGGCAACCTGGTTGGAGGTCGCTGCTAGCCGAAAAGCAGAAGCCCTACACTACAGGTATGCGTAATGGAGCAGCACGCGTAGGTTAATGAAGAGCTAACCCGCGGTTAGAAATGACGGTGTTCTTCTGCGAAGAACGCCACAAACCTTGCAAGTCATACGCAGTTTATGGACGAAAGGGATATGAGGAGAACTTTGAGAGACACGTCATGTGTGTCCAAACATGTCACTTTGTCGGGAAAGGTAAACTGACTCCTTTCTCTTTCATTCATTCGTGTGATTTTCTCCTGCTAGTATTCCCAGCCTTTTTCAGCGTTGGTGAGGATGCCTCTAACTGAGCTTTATTTTATCTTATAAAAGGACAGCCATTACTCATCTGCTATTGCTTTTTTATTTTTTGTTGAACAGGGCTCCGATAATTACTTCAAAATATGTCCGGAAACTACGGATCCGTGTCTCAAGATAGAGCAAATAAATGGGACCTTCGATGCGTTCAATAAATGCGCCCTTAGATGTGACGGCTGGCCAAAACGTAAGTTGTTATATTTTTAATGAGATTTTCAACGACGAGACACATAAAAGGGCCCGTCGTTGTTACAGATTGGTTTTTTTTCTTAAAGTAGAAAACAACTTGGAGGACTCCACAATCTTCTGTCCTCACGAAGGCTTTTGTGTAACCGCCAAATACTTCAGCCGTCCAGAAGCCGGAAATGCGTTCGCTGGTCTGAAGACATGCCTCAGCAATTGCATGTCAGGTGATACCAGATATTCGGTTTAAAAAACACAGCACATTGTGTGGCTACGTTTGGAACTGAACTGTAGCAGACCATCAACTGCCCTCGAAAATTCATATTGATTTATTGGATGATATTAAATATGGCTTTGTTTAAGAGATAAGCAACATGCCGCTATGTTTTCAAGTTATTGACCTTTTCAGAAACCGAATTACGCACTCCAAAGCTCGCTTTAACCAGTTGTCTGCTTGTACCTGACATTTTTGTTGTGAAGTGCCACATAACTGCCGTTGCATATTACCATATTCAAGTCTTCATCTGTTGGTTGCGTGTCTCGAAGAAATGTCTCATATGCCGTTAATGGACTTGGATTTTATCGTATAATATTCTAATTAAGTAATGCGACAATTTTGCATTCATTGTATAATAATCATTTACGACAAATCGTGGTTGGTTGCTGAAATCCTACGATTTGTTTAAATATTCCGGTACTCTGGGTGTTTACGAAAGTTTAAAAATTAAGGTATGGGTGTCACATTGAAATAATAATGGTCATATATGCTTTGGTCTTCTTATGTTGTGTTCGCTATAACCGAAGACGTAAACATGGGCGGACCCACCAACGCGGTCGAAACCTGCACAAGTATTTCCAGCTTCCAGTATTCGATGGCTGGATCAAACTAAAAAGTGAATTTATGCTCTTGGAGAAAAGACTATTGACATCATTTTTTCTACTTATGCCGAGGAATTTTTATGGATTCGGAAATACCACCCAGCGCCAATATAAGAGGTGTACATCCACTAACTGTGTTATTTATTGGAACTGAAGTGTCGATAGACCATCTATTTTGTTGGAACATACCCTAACATGTCTTCCAACTTCCCTGAAATCAGTTCCCATTAGACAACCCCAGCACTCGGTACTTTCTTCGGAATTCTTATTATGAGCCAGCGGATAGTATACGTATTGCGAATCGAAAGATGTTAAAATTATTATCGGTGGTATCTAAAGATGCAGTCAGCAGTTTAAAGAATTTGAGACCTCATTTGACAGACTTGTAAACAAAAACTTGACGGTCTCAGTGGGAATCGAACCCATGACATCAGGTTCATGCTCGAGTACAGCCAAAACCCTAGGAAAGTGGACTGCGTGACCCCACTGGATGCTCAGATTTAATAGCATTGTGTCGCGTTTCCCGCTCAAACGTATGTAGTCTTTTCAATTGAATAATCGGAGTACAGGTTTTTCTGAGCAATCAATCTAGAATCCACCAGCCAATTGCGAGGCCTGCTTTACTGTTGGGGGATTTTATGAGATTTGAATGGTTCAACTGACCCATTGCCCCCAGTGCGCTGTATGCAAGCCCTTAAATTTAGGTCGTGTGTTCTAATCTATGCAACGAAACCAATGATGGGAAAATTTTGCTAAGTGAAAATTGGTTTCAAATTATCTAGAAGGTCAATTAATTTGCGCTTTAAGTTAGGACACTCTGTAGAAATTTGGATGTCCTCGGTCCTCTTCCGCCTATATGTAAGGCGGATATGAAAACGGCGTTTCAATAATAATTGGTGGAAAAATAGAGACAAGTGCAGACTTACTTAGACAAGATCCTACGAGGCCGACACGTACTATTAAACGCTTCGTCGGATACACGAATTGACGACAGGTATTCAGAGGGCCGTACCCATAAATATCGATACGGTTTCACACAAACGTTGCCACTGAGGAGAAACGCAATTCGTTTAAAACCTCACAGCGGTTTGAGTTCATATCTTCTGCGGGTGACAAAGAGCCATCATTGTCGGGACAATGAAATAATCATGGTCCTTGAGATTGCCAGATCTTAGCGACCAAGGCAGTGAAAGACTGATCGTAGACTGCCTACTCTTCTAACAGTCGGTTGCCTCAGAAAATGCAAACGGGTCTGTAAGAGCATCATTTAACGCAAGGTCCAGGGACGCTGCCTGCATAATTTACTATTTTATCATCCGACTACTCACCCCCAAATAGTACCGAGAGGGCAGATTTACACATTAAAGTGTCGTCAAATCGCGCAATACAGTCGAGCGGTGTTCTGCAAGAAATGAGCAGTTTCTCCGTTCATAGAATCGGAGATGTTTTTGTTGTGCATTGTTGGATGACGCACATCAATGACGTGATGGGATGTATAATCTGCCGTGCAACATTGCATGGATAAAAAACTGTCGCATACATATCACGCATATTCATTGCGCATGTTCATAAGAATACCACTCCTGGCATTACCAACTCAATAACCTCTCTCGTAACTAAACTAGACGAATTCGCATGCGATAATGCCACATTCCGCCTGTTTCCTCAGTCAGATGAATAGCATTTGACAGTTGTCGATTCATAGCAGTGGCTATACACCGCGAAACCAAAAATTATAAAACGCACGCTTAGATCCCAGGGCAATGGCAATTTACTTGAAGACCTAAAACCTGCAATCGAATGCGGTGAAAGGAAGACACCTATGATGCCGGTCCCGTGAATGTTTGCGCGGTGGTTTGTGTTCATTTTGCAGGAAATAAGAAAGAAGCAGTTCTTAGTTACAAGAACGCGCCGCAGAAGCAGTCGTACTGTTGCAAACGAAGCTCATTCTTTGCTAACAGCTTGAGCTTTCGTTCGATGCTAATAAACAGACTTTTCCTCAGATTACCGACCCGGATCTCTTATTTTTGCTAACCTAAACGTTGGTTTCTGCCTAGCATGAGGTTCCTGATCTGTAGTAAAACATATTCCTCTGATAACCTGTTGTTCCCCTTCAGATGTTGCCTGTTTGCTTCGGGCTTTTTTTAAACAACGCCTCGGTCAGTCCACATCACCTACGGTGATGATTCGTCTCATTGAACCACCGTTTAACGCAAATCAGCAAGGTCTCATTGCCTACGCATCCTTCACAATAGCAGTTTTCGACTTCTTTGACTGCCGCGGGTTTTTCAAGTCTAGCGGCGTCCCAGATATTTTCTCAAAATACTTGGATCTGTGGACCATGAACATGGGGTTCTGCAGAGTTATTTATTTTTGAATTTGCTGCTTCTTCTACACTATTGAAGGCAATATCCATGATATCCCTTAAATTTTGCACCACTGTGCTAAATCGAAATTGTTGAATATCTTAACAAAGAGGTATACCAGTAGCAACAAAGTTTTATGGATAAATCTGTTAAATCATACTTCAAAAAAATTGCAGTAGTTTAAATTTAGTTGCTTAAGTTGGGCTTTAATTTCTCCGCCGCCAAACAACCGAATGTCCTATTGAAAAGCCTATGTTTGCGGAATTTTAGGAATTTCGAAAAATGTCAATTATATTCCGGATGGGCAAAAATAACGACAGTTTTCCATCATTTTGACCCAACTTTAAAAAACTCGGCGACTCAGTCAGGGGAATGCTTAGTACAGCCAATGATCTAACCACTTGACCTACGAGGCCACGCCGGACGACGCGAGTTTTATCACATTTTGGTCAAAATCTCGGGTCGTCCGGTGGGGCCTTGTAGCTTAAATGCTTAAAGCATTTGCTGTAGTAAAGCCTTCACTTACTGGGTGGGTTCGAATCCCACCGAGACACCGAGTCTTTAACAAGTTTGTCAATATTAATTATTCAAAACCTGCAAAAACATCTATGAACAGTATTTTCTATTTTGATTTTACATTTGGTTTGCAAAACGGTGTTTTGTGTGATATTAATTTTGGATAGGCGCTTTTGATTGAATGGTTAAAAACGTTTTAATTTCAAATAGCCAAGGTTACATCAACAGTAATCTTTCTAAATCAAATCCGCTCTTACTCATTCCATAAAAGCGAATGCATTTTTATGCATCTGACTCGCTACTAAGACATCCATTTAAAATGAACCGATTCGGAGTTTGTAACCTTGATAGAGACATTGCAATCGTCCCACTTTTTCATAAGGCATGGTCTCTGGGCTGAAGTCAAGACTTGACAAGCCAAAAGCCATACCGAAGTCGACTGGCTTATTCCACAAATGAAATGCATAAAACACGTCTTGCTTACTGTACGTTTAACAGTCGAAACGACTGGCATGTATTGGAAACCGCGATAATAACCTCCAAAGGCTACAGAATGAGAAAAATATTTTTATTTGCGGAGATTACTACGTGTCTAAAATAAACATCTCGCGCGACGTCAGTTCATGAAAACGTTACTTTTTCATCTTTTAGCGATATTAGTTGAAGGCATGAGACCAATCGTCGTCATAAGTGGTTTGACACCCAGAACTTTGCACAGGAAATGCTGCAGACGGAAAAAGTAGTTAATTTACTGGAACAAGGAAGAAGGAAGTGCTCTAAGATTCAGAATTGCGCATGCCTTTGTCCGATCCGCGCGACTGAAACAGAAGACCGTGGTCAGCATGCATAGAACGAAGAAGCGGAAGGTGTTTTTGTGGTATTTTTGTTTAGTCAGCGGCCGGATTTGTTCCTTTCCCAACGGGTGCGCAGTGTAGTAGACGCCGGCGGGGGGTCGCGATATGAGCTGATTGAACTCTTTTACGTGATCTACATCATGTGTTACTCCTGGTCTGCGATAAATCTTCGTGGCTGCCACCCACCTAGGATGTGCCATTAAGTTGCGATGGCTGGTCCTCATGTCGTACAGATAACATGCGTTCATATATGTGGATTCCGTCGTCTGCCCACTACGGTCTACATATACTACGTCGGCCAGGGAGTAGAATAAAACTCACCAAACAACACTGCCCACCGAGATTTTGTCCATTTGTAATGTTATTACTTAGCGATGCAAAATGACATTGTGCTGGTGGGTGACTGCAGAACCGCGTCTTACGTGGATGCACTCGACTTCCTCCAACAAATTTTGATGAAAACCATCGGGTGTCATACTTCTACTTGACTTTGGTTATGATTTACCTCGGCAACATGTGAATGCTTGGAGCTGTAAGGCTTCATATATTGTGACTTCTAACAAAAAGACGACGAGTATACCCAGCTGCGCATATATCACTCTAGGGTTGACGCAGCCGATCTAAGCGCGTTTGAGGAACACCTTCACACATCTCCAGATTCTTGACACTGGAAGCTTTCCATGAAAGACGAGAATTTGCCTGGCGCGAGTCCAACATCGCATTAAGTTGTTGTCCCGCGTTTAGCATTCGGGCTTCGCGTCAGAAAAGCGCATCTCGGCAAGAATGGCGTCAGACAGATAGTGCGCTTGGCACAGTACGTCCTTTCTGACAGCAGAAGTAAATGATAAGGTACGCTCACCGATCGTTCTTACGGAACCCACTCGTTCCGCCGTGCCTTATGGGCTCCCTCTCGAGCCCAAGCAGCAACCTCACAGCGGTGCATGATATAGGTAGTATGTTATTACCGACAAAGACAAGGGAGACTGGGATGGTCATTTCCGGCTTATTAGCCATCGTCAGCCAGCCATATTCAACCCCGTAGAGGGGAACACCCGAGGCTCGAACTCGCGACCTCTTAGAAGTCCACGCCTCTAACCACTGGGCCACCAGCACGTTGCCCTGTCGGTTTCGATCGGGAATATACAATGGTTGGGGGCGCTCACTGATCGTTCTTAAGGAGCGATGGGGCCTGCTGGAATTTACTTGGCTGGCTTGCATGGCTTTTCGGTACATGTGATGTGACCTACCTCGCAAAGCCCAATCAGTCCTCAAAGATGTGAAATCTTGACTTGACTCTGCCATTACGTATATTTCCTGTTGGCCTTTGCTCAGGTCTAGTCTTTTAGTCATTTTAGATGCTGAGGATAGGACGTGCATCTCCCCTGGGTGGTTGTTCAAAAGTCTACCTTCTTACCTTATGTGGGTAGGTGTGGATTTATAACGGTTTGTCTGACAATATGTTGCGAATAGGGCTACGCGATGGGCGGATTATAAACTTCACTGGCCCCAGTAACGTTAAAGGTGCCCGCAGCGGGCTCAAAGATAGGATTAAGGCCACGGTTAGGGATAGACTTAGTATACGGTGCTGGGCTATTCTAAGGACCGTAGCCGCCAGAAGTGGGTTGTGGTTTGAATTTGTGGTTGAGGTTTGGTTTGGTAGCTTTTGCCTAGGGCCTTATGGTTGGGTTCTAGGATTAGGGTTAGGGCCTTAAGGCTTGAATCAGGATCAGGGTTGCGCTCTAATTTTCCTTAAAGGGCTTCGGTTAAGGGCTAAGATTACTCATTACAGGTATGGTCACGGTTATGGTCGGAGTCGTTGCTAATCACAGTTTCCCTAGGGGATTGACAGATCATGGCGTTACCATTAGGGTTTTTCGTTAGGATAAAAACTCACCGACGGTTCACGTGAAAAAATATGACATGGATTTGTGGAACTGCCGACTAGTAGAAATTATATAGCTTCCACAGTGCTAGATGCTAAGACTGCATGAAGCTACTAAGTGTTTGTCACCAACTGCTGGTAAACATTTCAGCAGGGTGTGGCTGGTTTGCCAAAGATACTCATCTGTCTGCACTTCTGAACCAATTTCTAACTCGTATTTTATGTTAAGGCATGAATTTTAATAAACAATAAAAGCCCTAGGTTTTCCCTGGGGTATTATGATGTGATATATTTAGAAGTTTCAGGCTGAAGACGTGCGTTAGTTAGTTTGCCATGTCAGTTAGTCGTAATGTCCAACATTAGTGATCATACGGATCATCACCTCGCGCGCAAATTTTGGCCCTATCGAATTTGAATGTGTAGCCGGACCTAGTCGAATGGGTCGCGACTTGAGAGTTGGCATCATTTCTCCGCACTGCTGCCACTTGTTCGGCGATTCGCGCCCGGAGCAGTCTTCCAGTTTCTCCGACATATTCTTTTTGTCCGCAACTACACCAGATCCGATTAACGACTCCAGACGTTCCTTACCGTAGCAGTGGGTCTTTTGGTCCCATCAACTGACGTTTAATGGTTGCCTCCGGTGTGTGCGCAACTCCTACCCGAAGTGGTGGGAGAAGGCGACTGACGGCCCAGGAGAGGTTCTTGATGTATGGGATCGTTCGACAAAATATGGGGTCAGTGCGTATTTTTCGCTCATATCGTTTGCGCATGCACCGGTTGACGGAGTTGCGCGGGTAACCACTTTCTCTAAAACCCATCGAAGGTAACGAAATGCAGAAACTGTTGTCCTCCTGTTCACTGTAGTGCGACTCAACACGCCGATATAGCGTCCTTACGCAGCTGCGTTTGTGGCTGACTGGGTGTTTGCTGTTGAAGTCAGGCGATTAAAGCTCATGCTCCAGCGATCGCTTCTACTACTTATCAGTTTCTAGGTACTTTTGTACAATGCTGATAACTGCGATTTACCGTTACGGATTCATGTATGACAGGGCAACATTTCACCTGAACAACGGTCAGTTTTCCCCCCAGGAGTCTTGACAAACGGGCTTTTCGTTAACCGATTTTCGCCTGCAAAGTCTGACGACGAGCTGGATGACCAGCCTCAAAAGTTTTCACAATAAAAATTACAGCCTCCCAGAGCATTTCGTCTCGTTAATTAGACCTTCTGTATGCATAATTTTGACAAACTCTAAAAGAGCATATTCTGTGCCAAACTTTTCCCGAAGGATAAGAAAATAAAACTTATCGAATTAAATCTCGCACTAAAGCCTACGCCATTTTGTGCAAACGCCAAGGCGATTGTAGTCGGAAGAAGGATTTCTTAGCACAATCAGCCTTTTTAACAGCGCCTAACTGGCATGCTCCAAAACGACTTTGTTTAACCTCATAAGGGGAGATGAACTGGAACATTCTTCGCACACAGAACTTTAAGAGACACGACGACACACAATATGTTATGAGAATGCGTGTATTCTCCTCCGAGGACAGTTATAGTTCCACATACAGTGAGTTGGCATTATTTGAAATCCAATAAATACCAATTTCCATAAACTCTCTCATTAGACGCTCTGAGACTGAATTCGTCGGGCCATTCCGCCTTTTTAGACAAGCGAAGAATAAAGCATCTCTGTTCCACCGATGGGTCACTGAAAACCTTGGCAATATGTGGTTCCAAATGGCGTCTGCGTTCGGTGTAAGTAACCGGGTGTGGGCATAGAGGCTCTGAGGTTTCGTGTGGTCGCAAACAGATAAATGCGAGTTGGTTGTAAGCATGTTATACAGATAATGAAGTTGGGTTACCGCAGCTGCGTAAACTTTGAGTTTCAGCAAAAGACCGAGATGTGTGACGGTCAAACAACGGCCAGTGTCGTAATACTTGCGTGCGTAGCCCGAAGACCGTCATCTGAACGTGAATTTATTTCATAGATGCGTCGACAGAGGGAATTATGATGACCGAAGTAGTCACCACTTGTGCATGAGGATACTGCACTCTTTTTGCCTATGAATGGGTTACAAACGAAATGCGGACAACTGAAAACTTCAGGCGCGACTCATAGTTACGGTAAGGACTTGCGACACTATTACTGGGTGATGCTACACCGCTGGAGGTCACTGCAGCAGTGCTCATCGCCCGCATTGAATGCGGAACTGATCGATTTAAAAGAATTACATCTATAATTAAAACGATCTTGAAGATCTTAATTTTATCGCTGCCAAAAGCTAGTGAACATAAAGTTATCGTGTAATTGCATACGAAACAGAAGCTCACAATTCGCCTCATCTTGGCTTACATTCGCAGGTATTCTCAACTGACGTGCTGTGGTCGGCGAGAAACAACTGAAACCTGTTTATATCGAGTAAAGGTCGCAAATGTTGTGATTCCATACATAAATGAGACTTGGTGTCCTTTTTGTTTATCATTCGTTTGATATTTAAATGTTTTTAATGAGCCAGCTATTGCAAACGAGTAAAAACAAAGCTGACCTTCATACCAGATATTTCTCAATGTTGCCTACCAGAACTGAGGTCGTTGGTGTAATCCGACACCCATCATTTAATCTCGTAGAATAACGTTTTCTCGGCTAAGATTTTTTGTATATGTTGTCTAATAAGTACTGCTTGTGAGTACAACCACATACTGCCATGATTGAACACCAATGATTGCATGTTCCCACCATGCACCTGACGAAATTGGGGTAATCAGCAAAGCTGAAGTTGGGAAAAGTAAAGGTTACCAGGATTTAAGTAGTTGCTGAGCATACTTTGAACACGCCCCAAATAACTACCCATTTTGCTCCTATGGCATCAGCAATAAAAGACTCCTGTGTTCAACTATTGGGGTCAACCAATAACGGATTTGGGAAGTTCGCATTCTACATAAGACATTGTTTTCTGGCTAAGAGCCTACGGGAATGAGAGGTCCTCACGACAAGTAGACGCGTTCCACTAGCCGATATAGTAGAGTTGACCATCGTATTTCATCCCCTGGTTTGGTTTATGGCGTCCCTGCCTGTTGGTTGAGCCAGCTCAGATATCTCCATTATCACAAAACAGGAAACAGAGAAAATTCAGCGAGCGGTAATAAAGCGAAGTCTGTGGGGATGCAACGGACAGGTTTAAACTGCGATGAACATGAACTTTCCAATAGCAAACACTTCCTTCTTCGTTCACTCGAAAAGTCTTTGCTCTAACGTAAAGAAATCAGGTCACACATCGTCAGTCGCATATCCTCTAGTGTGTCGCTCTCACGCGCGACAATGAACCGGACCCCATAGAAGGAACGTACGACAAGGTCAGTATTTTGGCCACCTATCTATTAAGTCGACAAATACATCTCCTTCGCCCTTTCCATCATGAAGTTCCGTTCCACATAGTGGCTCAGTCGCAGTAGGCAATTTGTATAGCCGGAACCAACGCTCAACGGTTAAAAATGCCAGAGTCTAGGGGTTTCATTAACCTCTCGTACAGCTGTTCAGATCTATAGAAGTGGCTGTATAGAGACTCGGGATGGTGAGTCAACAATGTAAACTTCTGAATAAGTCTCTGCGTCTGATGTACAGCATGACAGTGCGTTTTCAGGAAGATCAACAGTGGGAATCGATACCAGGGATTTGCCTACTGCAATGTTGCCTCGTAGGACTGATTACTTGTGGGGTTTCGTCCACTGCTTTGCGGAAATCAGGCTGAGTTCGCTTGGCTTTCAAGCTCGCTTTCCCCGATGGTCAGAGTTTCAGACGAAAAAGTAAATCGCGACTGGGTATATGGGTCGCTGTTATTTGATTTTGTTTGGATTAAGTAGTTCTTGTTTACAGATTTTTATACTTGCCTACTATTTCTTTTTACTACAAATTCACAGGGGTGTTTTGGGTGGACTGAAATCGTCAACATGTAGGCCATGATGAGGCAAATGCAATTACGCTGGGACGGACATCTCGTCAGAATGAACGATGAGCGATTATTTACGCAGATCTTGTATGGCTAAGTCACTACGACTGCTCACCTACCATGCGGATTAAAACGACGCCACAAGGACACCCTGAAAACCTACTTCAAGCAATAGCAACCTAAGCTGGGGGACGTGGGATAATCTCTTACAAGATAGACTAGACCTAAGATCAGTGAAGAATAAAGCATCAATACACGAAGCCAACAAAATCGCAGTTGCCAAAGCCAAAACAGGGATTTACAATGCTCAGGCGACTCCGACCCACAACGCTAATAACCAACTTTATCCATCATGTCCACAATGTGAGCGAAAATTCCTCGCAGATCGGCCTCGCCTGGCATCTTCGGGCCCAGTGTGACAACTACCTGACAACTTTGCTTGTTGTCTATGTAAACGCCTCCATCGTCACCCCTACTTCAATCATAACGAGGTTCACGACGGCGACCACCACCACCACCACCAACACCAACACCACCACCACTACTGGTTATTACTCAATGTGAGAGTTGATATAACCAAAATGGGCTACTGTAAACAGGATAGTAGCGTGTTGATAATTATAACTGACTCGTCGGATGAGATTTGGCTTCTTGCTGACCTTTAACAGACTACTCTTAAACACCCTCACGTTGGTGGAATGCACGACATGAGTCGTTAAAAAATGCCCTCGTTGAATGACTCTTTGTGGGAAAAGGAAGGAACCTATCATAACGCAGAATTGACCCTTTTTAAGTCGGCAATTACGACGGCGAAGATTCGTCCTGGTTGCGATATTGAAATAATTTTTGTCAGTTCACATGTAGATCAAATCCCCTTACTCACTGAAACGTAATGGAGAGACCAGAGATTTAAGGTGATCATGCGCTGTTCGTGCATAAAATCATTGACTTAGGGAATATACACCTCCGGAAACATATGTGCCTGTCCGAAGCCACGGTCGTCAAGCGTGTACCGCATAGTCACCTGTGGCCGCACAATTACTCTGCGTACCTACCGAATATATCCAAACGCATTTCCACAGACGTCTTACGCATTGATCTCAATGTTGACGTTGACCGCATTGAGAATTTGAAACAGTGGCCCGTTACGCTTTAATCGTATTTAACGAATATTACAAGATCTTACATGATTCGTTATTCAAGAGATACTGTCGTAAAGGCATAATTCTTCCTGGTCTCGCCGATATTATGTGCATTATCACAGATTTCTCTACATTAAATTTCATGCAAAAGGCTTTCTCCATTTCTGCGGCTTCTCTGCATCCTGTTGAAATACCTTGGGAGATTCCCTCACTTTTATCATCCTACACAGTTATTCCAGACTTTCCAGACATATACATATATAATAAATCAGAGCAGCCTTATAACTGATTCCTATGGGACTCCACTTTTAACAGACGGTCCGTGTGAATAGTAACTACCCGCAGTAACCTTTTGTCTTTGACAAGTTACTGACTACTAAATCCAGTTCAACTGGTCGCGCCAATCCCTAAGTCTGGTATCTTTTGAGGAAGGCGCTTTTGGGGAACGCAATCGAAGGCCTTGCTAGAGTGAAAGTAAGTGACATCAGCTAGATGACTTTCGTCCGCTGCCTTTGACAAACGTTCAAGCGATTTATGGAGATTTGTAAGACACGAACTCTTATCGCAGAAACCATACTGGTCTGAGCTAATTTGACAGTGAATGGCATCAAACATAGGCCTACTCAGTCACACGCGCATCAGCGACAGCGGAATTCATCACAATAGCGACACACAAAGTGCACCTTTCAACTGCGACAACTCTCTCATCTCAATCACTTCCATCTCCCCATCCATCCGCGGTTGCAATTAGCGGTTTTATCACCGTGACCAATTCAACAGCTCCCAAATTATACTGTCCTTATAACCAATGCACACGCATGTAACGCATCGGTCTGGCAGAATTGATTCGAATCTACTACACATAGACTGGAGAACTCGTATTAGAAGCACGAAAGCACATCCGTTGCCCTCGACTTAAATGTCCGAACTGCTAAGGAATATGTAGCCGCCGCACAGGTGAGTTAGGTTACATGCGCCTCCATGCAGAATCGCGGTGAGCCGCCGCAGACCAAAGCCCATTCCCACGCCTTTTCCCGCCGGCCTACACACCACAAGTGAACCCCTCTCACATCATCCACCAAGGGCACGAAACAGGCACCTTCCACGTAAATACGGAAGCATGTTCTTCGAATTCTTATCTATGCAGCCTCTAGATCACCACAAGGCATGCGAGATTCGAGTCGCCCAGCACTTTTTGAGCAAACCCGGCAAGCTGCGTGGGACCAGGTCGTGTGTGACGCTTCGCAGATGGGCTGCTATGGTTCTGTCAGACACCGCGCCCACTCCCAGCATCCGTTGCTTAGCCAGAGGGGAGATAGAGAGTGAGGCCGACTCCAAGGATCGCACTTCCACAACATTTCCTTGTATATTCGCCGCAGTAATAGATCTGACGCGTCGGAATCTGTCACAACGCATTAGGTGGCGAGGCTTGAATGTATGCCAAGTGGCGATACAAATCACTGGGTCCGGACTGTGACTGTACTTAGAGACTGACTGGTGGATTATGAGTCAAGCTAAATGGCTCTTCCTTAATGTACCCCTAACGGGGTACAAACCTGCGCGACATGCGAGACGCCCGCCCAGTTTTGTGCAAACCTGATGTGCTCTTGCGGACTAGGTCATGTATGGCCTACGCACCGAGGGGCTGTTCAGCTCGGTCAACCACTCGCGCTCAATCCCCACATCTCTTGACTGATTGGCTCAAACGGTTGACTGGTGCCTGCGGCAGGAAAGGAAGAGTGAGGTCCACTCTACAGTCTCCGTACCCACGTCACTTAGCCAATATTACCCACTATAAACGATTAAACGCTCTTCTAAATTATCACATGTGCTGCAAGTCAGTCAGTCAGTATCAGTCAGTATATTTGGAGTAAACGACAGAAGCCCTGAAAACTCCATTTAGAGGGTACAGATGTAAGGGAAAATAGTTAAGTTGCAAAACTTTTGCTTGCAGTTTTAGTAAGGAGAATTCATAAATCTAATGATGTAACATAAAGGCGAAAGTGGTATGGTGTTCGCGAAATAATTGCGAAAGACTTTGTTTACCGCATTCGGACTGTGAAAATTTCCATATGGCTAAGTTTGAAGCACAAAAAAGGATCTGTTGAAATTCTGTTAGTAGTATACTTATGGTCATTGCAGTAATCTCTCAGACCAGGCTTCGGCAATTCGGGTTGCCTTTCAGCAGGTGAGTATCCAGTTGTCTCTTGAACACACTCACGGTAGGGGAATTGACGACATACTCCGGCAAAGAGTCCCATTGGCGCATGACCCTCAGTAAGAAAAAGGTGGAACGTTGATTTGTGTGGCACAGTTCCCTTTTAGGCTGGTAAGCATGTCGGCGGACATTAGACTTGGGTGCCATTTCAAAGAACGTTACCTAGTCGACATCCAGATTAAGTCCTTTTACCAACTGGAACGTTGCTATGGGGTCACCTCTGTCCTGCCTGTAGTGGAGGTGATATAGGTTCAAGGCCGTCAGGCGCTGCTCGTACGTGAACTTTTTGAAGCCATGAACAGCCTTTGTAGCACGCCGCTGTACAGCTTCAAGGATATCTATATCCTTCCGAAACCACGGCCGCCACAGATTCCAGGTGCGGCCGCACAAATGTCCCATGTACTTTGCCAAAGACATCTTTATTCAAGTGAATAAACGTTCTGTGCATGGCGCTCATAACTGACATTGCCCGCGCAGCGACTTTAGAACACTGCGTGGTGACGCTTAGATCGTCTTTAATGAATACACCGAGATCTTTTTGCACATTTACAGTTTTAAGTGGTTGATTATCCAGAGGATACTGTCGTGGGGGTGCATTTGTTCTTCGCCTGGCGGATACTACGTGCATTACTACCCATTTTTGACGTTGAATTTCATTCACCATTTCTCGCTCCCTGCAAATTATCTACGTCCTCTTGCAGTATCTTGACGTCATCTTCATCTTTAATCGCTCTCCAAACTTTAAGATCGTCTGCAAAAAGCGCTATGTCCTATTTCACTTCCCGCACTATGTCATTTGCATAGATAATGAATAGGAGCGGCCCAAGAACTGACCCCTGTGGGACTCCACATGTAACAGGTGCCCATTCTGGGCAGTAGCCACCCGCAGTGACTTTTTGTCGTCGACCGTTTAAAAAATCTTGAATCCAATTCAGAAGATTTCCCCTTATCCCTACTTCTGACAACTTTTGAATAAGTCGTGACTGGAAAGACCGCAGGATGGAGGGTCAGGCTTTACTGACTCCATCTTAATGCGGCTTTTCTGGCACTCCTGCTCAGATGAGCCCACGGCGTGCCTTCCTTGTTTGCGTGAAAAGCATGTCCATCATGCATAGAGCAGGCGAGTGCAGCACGCACAGACTTACTGTTAAGCCTTGTCGGCCCTTGCGCAAGACCCCGTCTCAATCGACGATTTTTATCATTACCATTCCAGAACCACCAAAAATTGCCTAGTAAAGATAAAAAGGGTAAGATGTGTTTCTGTAGCCCCGCCTGATGGACACAATACTGTTGGGATTGGGGTTGGGGATCAGGATTAAGCGTCAGGGGTTATAGTTAGGGGTTAGGGTCAGAGGTTAGGGTAAGGGGTTAGAGCGACTATTTGTCAACCACTCACAGTAAAACCGCGCATTTCCAATAGCTTTCCCTTTGCATTCAATTACTTGACGTCGTCGCCTGCGCGTCCTGTGGCCCTATCACGAATGGCCAGACCCAACCTTTTACGGAGAGAGGGCGTTTATTAAAGTCCCCAAACTGCCCTGGTTCAAGGTGAGCGCAGTTTGCGCGTCCGTCAAATAGGCCACGTCGTGCTACAACGTCGAGACACAAGGATAGCTCACTACCTTACCCCCCTTATCCTTCCTCAAGCTCCCAGCGGGGCCGATATAACTGGACGTCCTCAGCCCTCAGGACCCTCAGAAAGCACGTTATTCAGGTGCTATCCCATTATGGATGGGATCGCTACCTGATTTTCAAAGTCAGAAAGACTGTTGGCAAACTGCCATCCCGAGTGTAAAGCTACCGCGGCTCCGCCAAAATGATAATTCGAAGGTGCAGAGAACCATCGTGTTAACCAAATGCCCCAAGGAAGGAGCGATCTGAACCGTCCTTTTGTGCATTGTTGAGAAACTTAGTCCCCCACGCAAGCTATCTTTGGAAGATTCAGCATGTGAAGTGGTAAGAGTCCGTAATTGATATCGGAGACCCAACCTTTTACGGAGAGAGGGCGTTTATTAAAGTCCCCAAACTGCCCTGGTTCAAGGTGAGCGCAATTTGTGCGTCCCTCCAATAGGCCACGTCGTGCTACAACGTCGACACACAAGAGTAGCTCACTTCCTTACCCCCCCTCTTCTCCTTCATCAAGCTACCAACAGGGTCGAGATAGCTGGACGTCCTCAGCCCTCCTTCCAGTAACTAGTGTTAGTCGACTGTTTTAATTTTCGCTGCATTTTTTTCTGACTCATATTACTGTATGGGCTAAGCATGAATAATTGAAAACGCATGTTCGTTGAACCCGACGTTTTCAATGTCTTCATGGGTGTCATCCGTTATTTGGTTACTTTAGCTTAGAGAGATTAGACATTTTGTAAATTATTGGTGCGAGCAAGGATTGTAATGTTAGTAAAATAATCCGGAGGTCTGCTACACAATCTAAACTGGCTTAAAGTACATATCTGTATTTAGAAATTTGCGTAATTAAGCTGAAGGTGAATACGCATTATGGCAATCACGGGTATCCATATTGAGAATATACCACTGACATTCTTCTATAAGTTTAGATAAGATGCCAGGTGATGGGATTTGCGTAAGTGAGACTCCATTGACAAGTCAGTTAGCTTCTGCAAGGCCTGTCCTTCAGTGTCATTGGTGGCCCTTTCCATAGGAAACTCCTGCAAAATAGAATGAATAAAATTCAAGAACGTGACGCATTTAAACGAAAGAGGAACATTGAAAGCAGTCCTGCTACTTCGACGACGTTGCGGTGTAAGTCACTGATTGCAGCTAAAAGAACATTTTTTGCCGAAAAAGGTCACCTAGAGCTAAATGCTGGTCCACACCAGCAGGTCAAATGTCGGCGGAAAGAGGCGTGGGGATGGACGTTGGTCTGCGGCAGCCCACCGCGGATTTGCATGGAAGCGCATGTAACCTAGCTCGCCCGTGCGGCAGCTACATATTCGTTACAAGTCCGGACATTGAAGACGAAGGCAACGGATGTGTTTTCGTGCTTCTAATACAAGTTCTCCAGTCTTAGTGTAGTAGATTCGAATCCATTCTGCCAGGCCGATGCGCTACGTGCATGTGCGTTGGTTATAAGGACAGTATAATTTGGGAGTTATTGAGTTGATCACGGTGATGAAGCCGCTAATTGCCACCGCGGGTGTATGGGGAGATGATAGTGATTGAGATGAGAGAGTTGTTGAATTTGCAAGGTGGGCTTGGTGTACCGGTTTCGCGATGAAATCCGCTGTCTCTGATGCGCGTGTGACGGAGAAGGTCTATGTTTGATGCCTTTCACTGTCAGATCAGTTCAGGTCAGTATGATTTCTGCGAGAAGTGGTCCTGCCTTACCAATCACAATCGTAGAGCTCAGGACCAAACAACCACACCAGACTTAAGAAGGCCCTACGGAGGTAGCCTGACGCTGAGTTTACTCGGTGAGGAAGAACAAGAGCCGCCAGACCGACCGCCCGACAGAGGTTCACTCAGCTCCCCTCGACGGAGTGGTGACTCACGGAGCACACAGGCAAAACGCCCGTCCACCATTTCCCGAGAGGCTGAGGCAACGAGAGGAGAGAAAAATCGATCAGCATAAGACCGACCAACACAAGATGCCACTTTAAATTAAATTTCTGATCGATTAAGTGCATTTTTCTCTTTGACAATGAAGAGCCGACCCAGCTCTTTGAAACGTCAGCAGTTAAATAAACCTGTTCTGGAGAGCCTATTTTCTTCTTCAAATAGTTTCCTTCCTTTTCACATAATCAGTCAGTCAGTCAGTGCATTTGAGGGAAATAGGCTTACGCCTTTGAACTCCCTATTTGTACATAAAAAATCGATAAATTAGCAGAATGTGAATAAATTACATCAGTAAGTGTATGCAGGCATTGATTCACATATGACACTGGTCTCATGGCTAAAAAGTCACAGTCCGCTTGGTTCTGTAGCATATGTCTGTCAAGTCTACGTTTAAATGTCGCCACAGATTGAGACATGACAACCGTCTCGGGCAGATTATTCCACGGTTCCACGACACGGTTGGAGAAGAAATGTTTTCTCACATTCAATCTACCCTGGGGCACACGTAACTTGAAGGGATGTCCCCGGAGGTTAGTTGTTGTGGCGAGTTGGAAAAATTCATCGCACCGAAGGGCGCAATCCAAGCCACGCACGATACGGAAAGTTTGTATCAAGTCTCCGCGCAACTGCCTATAACTCAGAGGATAGAGATTAAGGTTAGTTAAGCGGATCTCGTATGGCAGTGCAGTTTGACCTCTTACTAATTTTGTGGCTCGCCTCTGCACCCTTTCGAGCAGATTGAATTCTTGATGTGTCCATGGTCTCCAGGCCTGTATTGCATATTCCAGGTGCGGTCTTACAAACGTGCCGAAGACTTTGGAGAAGCAGTCTTCATCGAAAACTGCGAATGCCCGCTTGATGGCATATAGCATTGAAGTTGCGGCCTTAGCCGCCTTACAACATTACGTAGAAGGCTTAAGGCTGTCCGCAACCCAGACTCCGAGATCTTTCTGCGTTTCTGCCTCTCGAAGTGGTATTCCGTTCAGATGCTATTGTCGGGTACTAGGGGTCTGATCTCCGAGGCGCTGTATGGTACATTTGGTCAGATTGAAGGACAAGAGCCATCTACGGGACCACTCGTCCAATCGACAAAGATTTTCTCGGAAGTTGGTCTCATCGGTAGCATTCTGGATAACTTTCCAGATTTTTATATCATCCGCAAACATGGCATTATCACAGTCCAAACCATCTACACAATCATTGATGAACAAGAGAAAGAGGGTTGGTCCGAGCACCGAGACTTGCGGGATTCCACTCTCTATGAATGTGCGCCTTGATTGCTGTCTTTCTACGCAGACAATTTGGGAACGGTCGACGAGGAAGTTCTCGATCCATTTGAGAAGTTTGCCGCCGATGCCCATTATTCTCAACTTGTGCAGGAGACGTTGGTGCGGGACACTGTCGAACGCCTTCTGGAAATCAAGATAGGCCACATGCACAGTGTGTTTTGCGTCCAGTGCTCTTGTCCAACTTTGCATTGTATATAGCAAGTTCGTTACACATGATCTTCCCCTACGGAAACCATATTGTGCATTGGACAAGAGATTGTGACTTTCCAGATAAGTCATCAACTCCTTTTTGATGATTTTCTCCATCAATTTGCAGCAGATTGATGTCAGACTGACGGGTCTGTAGTTCGTTGCAAGAGCACGACTACCGCTTTTGTAAAGGGGTGTAATGTGGGCCGTCTTCCAGTCTGTGGGAAGGATTCCAGCATCGAACGATTCCTGGCACAGAAATGATAGTGGTTTGGCCAGCTCTGGGGCAAGCTCGAAAAGCAGCTTTGCTGGGATCTCGTCCGGACCGGGAGATTTACATTCCTTCAAGTCTGCTTCTCCTGTGAAAACGGATTGGAAATATTGAGAAAAATGCTAAGCTTTATTTTTACTGTCCGATATCTCCAAACCGACATCATTCCTCATGACAGGAATGGGATTCCTGTTACGTGTGCTCTTCCGCAAATAGCTGTAGAGCAATTTCGGATTTTTAACGGCTCGATGAAGCAAATTACTCTCAAAATCCCGTCGCCTCTTGAAAATCAGGCTTTTCACCTTATTTCTTTGAACTTTATATTTTGTAAATGCTACAATGTTGTTGTTTTCCCGAAATTTCATCCACAATCTTCCTTTCTTATTGATCTCCTTTTTTAGTTCTCGTGTTAGCCACTGAGGGCGGTTGGATGTCCTAGGCTTTGATACGGGACAGCGGCTCTTCATTAGATGTAATAACCAACCCTTAAATAAATTCCAGTTCTCGTTAACGTTTCCTGAGAAGAGAACATCCCAGTCTATTTGTGATGCCTCAGCTCTCATTTGGCAAAAGTCCCCTTTCCATATATTCGGCCTCGTATCCTCTGTTTTATACGGTTCAGAATACAGTTCGCACTCCCATAAAAGTACTGCATGATCACTTCGACCGAGCGGGGATAGGTAGTACACCTCGGCTATACTGACAGGATCCTTGGTAAAGACGAGGTCCAGACAACTAGCCTGTTGCCCTCCACGTCCTCTAGTTGGAGATAGGACACGTTGCGTGAGAAGAGCTTCTAGGGTTGTCTTCAGTAGACGGTAATCGAAGGCATTCTTCGAGCACTTCGCATGCATATCACTCCATTGAATGCAGGGTGCATTAAAACCCCCCATGAGAACAACGTCTGGTCGACTGGCGATCTCTTTTATGCTTTCCAGTAAACGATTATCTGAGTCGGGATCCGCCTGAGGGGGCCGGTAGATAGTTACGACTTCGAGGGACTGAGACCCCTGTGCCTTTTTAGTCAGCCAAATTGCCTCTGTATCGTTAGAAATTTTGTCCGTCCTCTCACACACTGTTAAGTTGCACTTTACATACATAGCAACTCCTCCACCCCGGCGGCCCCTCCCGTCTCTCCTAAACAATTGGTATCCTGTTAGTGCTACTTCGCAATCACCCACGTTCTCTGACAACCACGTTTCTGTTATTGCTATAACATCGGGAGGAGTATCGGCTACCTGTATTCTCAGTTCATCGTGCTTGGAAAACAGACTCTGAGCATTGGTGTAAAAGAATTTAAGTTTGCAACATTCGACAGTACTTCGTTCGGTTTGCCTCGGGCTTGACAATATTATGTTGCTGCCGCCATCATGATAACTGGCTGGTTCCAAAGCAACACCGCATTCCTCTATATCACTCGTCCCCTAAAAATAGCCAAGTTGCTCTCTCCTGCTGCAAGTCTCCTTTTCAGCTCCGTCACTAATTCGCGGCGTTTCAAACGTTCCGCTGGAGAATAGTCCGGTTGAAAAAAAAACTTCCTTGTGAGAGTTTCGGAGGCAGCTTTTCCTGGACAGAAGTAAGCTAGCCTCCTCCCTACTGCCCAAAACGATTTTCAGAGGTCGTGGCCGCACAGTTTCCGATTGTTCGCTCACCTTATTTCCAATCCTAAAGGCTGCGTGAATAGTTACCCTTTCATTCGAATTAAGCATTTTGTTCAGAAGGTGTTGAAGCATATCGAGGTCAGCGGAAATCCTCTCCTTCGAGGTAGGAGCATTCGACTCCGATAGGCCCTGAACGACTACGCAGTGCTGACGACCCAGGGGTTCATTTGTTCTGTTTCCGGGGCCTTGTCAGCTGAAGGTCTCAGGAGATCCACCGAAGTCGTCTGGTGTTTTATACTCCTGTTGTGGTGCTTACCCATCCCATCTTGCCTCGTCGTCGTAACTAACAGATTTTGCTGTGGTTACGTTTTTAGCGCGCTTTGCGGGTCCCTGGTTGCAACTGTAAAGAGAGTGGGCGCTAATCCTGGGAGGCAAAGCCATGTCAATAGACTTTGCTTCATGCATAATGCCGGTCCTGGTCGTGGAACTATCAAAAAGTTGCTCTGTGTCCATGAGTTTCGTGTGTTCGTAAGCTTATATTCGTTTTCGAGATTCAAATTGGTAATTACGACTGTATACGATGGAGTATGGCAAATATTCGAAACCAAATGGTCGAAAATATGCCCATTTTTTAAAAAGTCGATGTAGAGAAAAAATATGAACGGTATGAAATATATGTAGGAGCGACTATGCTGTTTTGTGAATATCGAAGGCCCTGAATAACTCCCGATCTTCCTGGGTGTCAACGATTTTGTTTTCCTAGGCCGATATCTGCGCGCGAATCGACTCCGTAGCCCGTTGGATTTTGATGAAAAACAAATTCCGCTTAGAGGCAGACTTCTGATAAATTTCCACGCGAGAAAATATTTCCAGAGACTCAGAAAGAAATTTGGTACGTTCAGTTCCAGCGGCAACATCAGAGACGGTAACTATGAAGTGGTATCTACGTCACAATAGTCCCAGTTGGAGCTCAGAAAATGGCGTTCGATGGGGAAATTTTTTAACGACTTATGTCATGTATTCCACCAACATTAATGTGTTTAAGAGGCGTCTGGATAGTCGCCTGTTAAAGGTCAGCCAGAACTCCCCAAATCTCATACGGCAAGCCAGTTATAATTATTAACACGCTACTATCTTTATTTCAGTAGCCCATTTTGTTCACATAAACTTTAACACTGCCGGATATATTGCGCACATACGCGGATAATATGTTATTCGCTGTTGTTCAAAAAATTCTTCAGCTTTTTAACACCCCTGGTTCGCTATCATTTGCATGCAGTTCGCCAACTGAAATTTCTGCAAATATTTGAAACTTAACTGCTCATCATGCAGAATTGTACTGTTAATGGGACTTTGTCAGACTTTGCCATTTACTCCAAACACACTGATTCAATTCGGTTTGAGTGTGTAGACAGTGTGGAGAGTTGGGGCGGATGGGGCAAGTGTATAAAGGGATTCCTAACGCTTGTTCGAAGTCTCTGCACGATTGTTTCGCAAATGGCCGAACAGGCCGATGCACGACATGAAGGTGCGATTTCAACAAGAACAGGTTGGGATCAAGTCCACATTGCTGGCGGTGGGTGACGGGGCCTCGAGAGTGCTCCCGTCAGTGGTTGGAGCAGAAGAGGTGGTAGTTTTTTCCATCGTCGCGGTGGCGATGGAGTTGGCGTTGCCTGACGGCGGCGTCGGCGGCGGAGCATCAGGATTGTGATCACCAGTGGTTGTGGTGGTCGCCGTCGTTTTCCGCGGGGGTGACGGTGGACGCGTAAACAAGAACTGTTTAATCTAGCAAAATGAAATAGCGGCCATCCGTCTAAAACGCAGACCATCGGGGCAAGCCTCCTTGAAAGCAAGGCGAACTCAGACTAATTTGTCCAGAGCGGTGGACAAAATCATACAAGTAATCAGTCCTACGAGGCAACATTGCCGTAGGCAAATCCTTGGTATCGATCCCCGCTGTTGATTTTCCCAACGTGCAACCAACGCCTTATATATCATGACAATTCAAACGGTTCTGCCTGTAACTGTTAACGAGATGGCCTTGACCGAAAATTGGCAGATGGATTGCTGCCGGCCTTTTCCTGATAGTTGGCGGCCACTTGCTCAGATAGAGACATAATTATTCTTTTTCGGGAGCTTTAAGCGTGCTGAGTCAAGGAAGGAGGAAATAAGAGGTAACAGGCTCCTGAAAAACGCAATGTCATGCGGTAAATCGGGCGCAGAGACTTATTTAGAAGTTTACATTGTTGACTCACCACCCCGAGTCTCTATACAGCCACTTCTATAGATCTGTACAGCTGTACGAGAGGTTAACGAAATCCCTGGACTCGACAATTTTCAACCGTTGAGCGTTCGTTCCGGCTATGCAAGCTGCCTACTGCGACTGAGCCACTACGTTAAACGGAATTTCATGAGGAATAGAGCGAAGGGGATGTACTTGTCGGTTTAACAGAGAGGTGGCCAAAATACTGAACCTGTCGGATTTTCATCCTGTAGAATCCAGTTCATTGTCGCGCGTGAGGTCGACAGACTAGAATGTATGCGACTGAAGATGTGTGACTTTCGAAATTAACGTGCAAGAACTTAGCCTGTCTGAATCATAGATTATCGGCTTTACATTGAAGACCCTGTCTCATGTTTTTACGGGTTTCTGCACTCAGGCATGCCATAATTGAGAATTTCGCCCTGCCAAGAGGAGAGAAGTAAATTGCCACTGCGCGCGTATTTGAGATCTTTGTGCAGTCACACCTAAATTTAAGGCTTTTAAAAATTTTTGAACATGAAAAATAGTTTTTTTCACGCCCGATTACTCATTCAAATGGTTTAATTCTGACTAGTGCCGACATCAAACATCAGATATTACCGACTCAGAGTTTAAGTTCGGCTGACAGATGCCGTTCACCAACTCCCGTGTGAATAATTTCTTTCAAAGAAGTCCTTTTAATGACACCTTGAAAAAGTTGTATTTCAGGAAAACAAGCACTTGACACATGATGCGATGCAAATGTTTAATTCAGGTGTAATTATTGCTCGACCAAGCCTTGATGTAGGAGACCCCAGTTCCTAAAGGACATTGAGAATTGAATGACAAAATAATAATTACAATTTAAATGAACACGCAGATTGAGGAGACTACTCCGAGCTTACTCCCTGATTTCTTTATGGTAGAGCAAAGACTTTCCGATTGAACGAAGAAGGAAGTGTTTACTGTTAGATAGTTCATGTTCATTGGATTTAAAGCGTGTTCGTTGCTTCCCCACAGACTTCACTTTGTTATCGCTCACTGGATTTGCACTGTTTCCTGTTCTGTGATAATGGGCATATCTGAGCTGGCTCAACCAACAGGCAGGGCCGCCAAAAACCAAACCAGGGAATGAAGTGCGGTGGTCAGCTCTACTATATCGGCCGGCGGAACGCGTCTCCTTGTCGTGAGGACCTCTCATTCCCGTAGGCTCTTAGCCAGAAAACAATGTCTTATTTAGAATGCGAACTTCCCAAATCCGTTATTAGTTGACCCCAATAGTTGACCAGAAGAGTATTTTATTGCTGATGTAACAGGAGAACAGTGAGTAGTTTTTTGGGACACTTTCAAGGTATGCTCAGGAACTACTTAAATCCTGGTCACTTTTATGTTTCCCAACATGCAATCAATGGTGATACTTAACCACCTATCATATGCCTACAGGTGGAACACAATAAAAAAACCCCGGTATCGCTTATGGGAGGAAATAAAACTAGTCTCATCTAACACGAATTAACGTTAATAAGGCAAACTTTGCATCTTCGTGCTCTTTCAAACTTCAGTCATGGCCGGGTGTGATTGTATTCGCAATCAGTATATTTTTACTCAATTACAGAATGAATTTACTAGACAATATATAAAAAACGTTTGCCGAAAAAAGTTTCATTCTAGGAGATTACATGATGGATGTCGGATTACGCCAACGACCTCAGATCTGCTGGACAACATTGAGAAATATCTGGTATGAAGGTCAGCTTTGTTTTAACTCTTTTGCAATATCTGGCTCATTAAAAACGTTTAAATATCGAACCAATGATAAAAAAGGACACCAAGTCTCATTTCTGTATGGAATCAAAACATTTTCGTACTTTACTCGATATAAACAGGTTTCAGTCGTTTCTCATCGACCACAGCACATCAGTTGAGAATACCTACGAATGTGAGCCAAGATGAGGCGAGTTGTGAGCTTCTGTTTCGTATGGAATTACACGATAACCTTATGTTCACTAGCTTTTGACAGCGATAAACTTAAGATCATCAAGATCGTTCTAATTACAGATGTAGTTCTATTACATCGATCGGCTCCGCATCCGACGTGGGTAATGAACAATGCTGCAGCGATTTCCGACGGTGTAGCATCACCCAGTAATAGAGTCACAAGTCCTTAAAGTACGTTCGAGTCGTGCCTGAGGTTTTTGCTTGTCTGCATTTCGTTTGTAACCCATTCATAGGCAAAAAGAGTGCAGTATCCTCATATGCAAGTGGTGACCAGTTCGGTCATCATAGCTCCTTCTGTCGACGACAGTCGACAGCTTTTGAAATGTTCTTCACATACAGAAGCGCTCGCCAAAATCTGGTGTCTGCGTGGCGAGGCCTTTCGTCCCCTTTGCGTATGCACCGGTTGACGGAGGAGAACACACGCTTTCTCACAACATATCGTGTGTCGTCATGTCTCTTAAAGTTCTGCGTGCGACGAATGTTCCAGTTCATCTTCCTTTACGAGGTTAAACGAAGTCGTTAAGGAGCATGCCAGATAGGCGCTGTTAAAGTACGGATGGCTGATTGTGCTAAGAAATCATTCTTCAACCTACAGTCACCTTCACGTTATCACAAAATGTCGTAGGTTCTAGCGTGAGATTTAATTTGGTCAGTCTTATTTTCTTATACTTCGGGAAAAGTTAATCATAAAAAATGCTCTCTTACAGAGGGTTGGAGTAACAATGGGAAATGTAACATTTATTGTCCCACCATATTACTTAATTATGTGCAGGTGAGCTGATATATGAGGAAGAAATAAAAATAATTCGACTTCATGTTGAGAGCATGGGGTGACACAGATTAAATTACAGACCACTGACAGCCCTAAAGAGACAGATTCCCAAACACGTATCTAACATAAGCAAAGAGGCTAACATAGTCGAGCTCCAAGCGCGACTGGCAAATAGAGGCAATTGCTCTCAATTAGACTTGCCAGCTGCCAGTGCAGAATCGACAGCATTCACCAGGTGCTTGAGGCGAAAATACTGTTGTAGTACAGCGCCATCGCGTCAGATCTCTCAGTAGTCTGCAAATCGACAAAGTTAGAGACTTTGCATACTTTGAAGCAGACGTCGTCAACTACTTCTAGTACTAAGACAGAGGCTCAGCGAGGGAGGCGTCAGGTCTCTCAGTAGTCTGCAGACTGCTGATCAGAGGCATCTGATGAACTAAGTATTACCAGCCAGTAGGCAGACACCAGCGTGTACGTGATCACATGCCGTTAACTGGGATGGCCCGATGATGGCCTCCTGTGTTCCGCTCACAAGCCTTTCACCTCGCTAGCCCAGGACTGACAGCCGTCACACACTGCACCCGGTGGGAGTACAGGCAGATTGCCACGCTGTCAGTATTCTGGGGTTTAGTACTCAGGTGTAGCGTGGACAGACGGTTGAGCACAGTGGATTAAGGATCACGCACAGACCAGATGACACAGTCATATGCATTAAGTGTCTTCAGACGTCTCGCATGGAGGTCGTGCTGGCGATGAAAATGGACAGTTCAGGTGGTGGAGGTTAAAAGGGTAGGTTCTTTGTTAAAATGCAGGCGTGTGAATAGATGGAAATTGATAGAAAGAGAGAAAAGGGCAATGAATGGAGTGAGAGCTGGGTATAATTAGTTGGCTGCATGATGAGGATTGAATTTGAGTTTTTTTTCAGTCTAAATATTAGGAAAAGGGTCAAGCTGAGGAGTTAGACTTAGAGTTGGGGGATAGAGTTAGGGGGTTAGGGTTAGGCCGTGAGATTATTGTTATAGAGTTGTGGGTAGGGTAAGAGGGATATGGCTATGGTTCGGGAATTAGGTTTATAGTTAGGGTGTTAGGATAATGGTAGGGGTTAATTCATAAGAGGTGCGGGCTTCCCGGAGAAGTCTATTGCATAAATTTCGATGTTGCATAATATGCTCGAGTTTTTACAAGATCTGCTCTTTTTTCTAATCTTCTTGTTGTTGCATTCGGCAGAGCCTATTCCAATCTACTTCTGGCTAAATGTGTCTTCTGGTAATAGCGCAACTTAATAAAGCTCTTCATCGTTTATTCAAAGGTTCCTGATATACCGTCAGCATCCCTTTGTAATACTTTCCTTCGAAGTGTGCATCCAAACGTCGATTTATTTCCCCAAAGTTGTCCCGCCCAGAAAATACTTGATGACTTTGAATTGTATTGCTGATACGTATATCAACTTCGAAACCTCTGCTTTTGTTTGACCTCGTCTTAGCACTTTAAAACCATCTTGTTTTACTTCGGAGTTTCCGACGTCTGGGGCGAGCCCCGTCTCAGTTAATACAATAGCATGCAGACTACGCCTAGTTTCCATTTGCTGGCACCCAACTCTTAAATGCGGCCGCACTTCAGTAACCGCCTCGACCGGCGTGCAAACCAGGTAAGGGTGTCCCTGTGTGCATTAGCGCGCATGGTAATGTGGATTCCACCCGCCGGATGAATCACCGCATCGGCATCGTCAATACGAGGCTCCGTCTGGTGCACCACAGATGCCAACTTCCTCAACAAGCATTTAGACCTCCCAGCAGGATATAAAGTCCGACGTCAAATACCAAGCAAACCGCCCGCAGACTTATTCAACCAAAAGGAGAGCAAACGTGAAACTGACCCATATTGAGGTAGCGACACACAACGGGGAGGCCGCCGACATTTCCAGAAGGCAAAGGCAGGTAGAGAAGGGGAAAAAATTAATCGGTCCATGGTTAAATAATTTAATCGTTTATTCAAAATCCTGAAGGACTTTTTGTACGATAAGCTTTGATAGTGGAGAGCCAGCCAAGCCCTTCGAAATGACAGACACTCACTTTCACTGATCGGATGAGTCCAACACAGTTGTCACAGATCACAACTTTTATTCATACCTAGACTTCGTGAATCAACCAACGATAACCGGAAATATAGAATAAAAGGTGTTGCAAGAGTATGTGATTGACGTTATAGAAGAAGATAAAACCATCGACACAATAAAAAATCTCCGATTAAGTTTTAGAGTAAACGCATGCCCCAATAAGAGAAATCAATGCCTTTAATGATAATTTTGTAATTTAAACTTCAGAAGGACGTTTTATTCAAGCTAATGGCAGGAATAGTCCCGATCAAAGAGGCATTTTTCTTTCAACCAAGCACTGTGTAGAGCAGAGGATAACATATAGTCTGTGAAGGCAGAGCAGGAGACTTCGAATGAATAAGGAGAGAAGGAACTAGTACAAGTGGACGCAGAGATTCTTTGATGATAAAAACCCCTCCTATGGTCGACGGTCGTCAAACTGACAAAAGTCACATGGTCAAGTAATAAATTTAGCGCAAGAATCTACACAAAACTAAGCACTTTTGCCGAAATGCGCAAAACTTATTGAGCAAACTCGATAACATCAAAATAATTGTGGCCGAATTAACTCCTCATGATATTGCATTAGCTGAGACGGGGCTCACCTCAGACGTCAAAGACTCCGAAATAAAACTAGATGGCTGGAAATTGGTAAGACGTGATCGAACCAAAAGAAGAGGTTGCGGAGTTGATCCGTAAAGCAGCAATACATTGGGATATAACCCTGTCGATGAGTGTACATTAAGCGTAAACTGGAGATGCTACAGTGTCTTTTTGGCTTCTAGAGCTGGACATGTTATGGTCACCGTTGTATACAGGCCTCCAAATCAGTCTGCCGAAAATGTGATTAAACTCGAGTTGTCCGGCGGGGCCTCGTAGTTCAATTGGTTAGAGCGTTGGCTGTACTAAAGCCTTCTCCTTACTGCTTGGGTTCGAATCCCACCGAGGCGCCGAGTTTTTCACAGTTGGGTCAATATGACTTATTCAAAATCTGCCAAAATACCTATGAAGAACGACTGTGTCTGAAGCCGTGCAGGAGATCTGTGAGAAAACAGTTTTCCTCGGAGAACATTACTTTGGCCACATTCAATATGATCTATATTACTTTACAATGGATACTGATTAGATAGATGGGATGATAATGATGATGCTGGCGACGATGAGGACGATGGATTGCGGTGGTCCAAACACAATTTTGGAATATCAAGTACACGTTTGATGACTTTCATTCGCATGGCGGTCATTCTAATTCGAATAACAATGGTAGGCATAATCCATTAGTTTGTAGATTTCGCTGTCCAATTCTCTCGCGACCGTCACCAGAAATTCGTCCGGAACCGATGGCTTTGCTTCATTAAGATTTTGCAGTGTTCCCTCCTTAAGAGCCTTTAACAGTAGAATATATTTTAAAAAATGTGTCGAGGTTAATAATGGGGCTGTTGAAAGTGTAAATCTGAAATGCATTTTCATCAGTGAATACAGAAACAAAGAGCTGGCAATGGTAGTAAAATTTGAGAACAATTTATACTTGTGGTATTACTTGCGTTACATACAAACACCCCAGATTAGTGGTCATATCATGGTTTCGTCTGAAAATTCATCGGTAGGTTTGCTAATATCAACATCTAATCTGAATTTCCTGCCTTAGAATACGTTAGACACAAACCCAGGAAGTCAATTTAATATTTCCCCTGGCAGTAACCAAGCGCGAGTGTTTTGGCTCACCATCCTGTTCCTAATATTTACGTCCCATTCAAAATACCAATCTCCTCAATAAGATGCTCACATTTTTTTACAAATGCTACGGGAAATGCATGGGGCGGAGGGGGGGAATGACCAGAAGTAGGCAAGTTCAAACACCGGAAGTTATATCAAGCAAGAACAGAGACCCTACGAAGCATCTCTCCATGCTTCTTGGTTTCTGCCGCCATTCCTTATAATCCGGATTTCGTCTCATTCTCTGAAAATTTCTGCTTTGCTTCTGAGCTCTAGTCAGCATGGGTTTTTACCTGAACGATCCTGCGAAACATGCCACTTGGCTTTTCTTAATCTAATCACTTCTCTTCGTAATGAGCGGCAGTCAGTGGTAGTTATTTACTTTGATCTTAGCAAAGCCTT
>CACRXP010000413.1:176378-227668 GCA_902702965.1 Spirometra erinaceieuropaei | reverse complement strand
GAACCCGAGTCATTTTTAATGTGCATTACATTTCGTTCGTATGCTTTGCTGCATTCCCGAGTGCAAACATTCTACTATCAGATTCGATACCACTGAGAGATTTAGAGGGAAAATAACATCTCAGGTATGGTTTGCCATCTGAATCAATTTAGAATTTAAACGGACTCCTTTGCTTAAATTTTACCAAAGACGCCTGTGTTCACTAAATGTAGGCATACGAAATCAGACACTATGACTTACCAGCCCAGTCTACAATAAACGTAAGACTGTACTGCAATTCGGAATCCAGTGAGCAGGAAACAAACGTCAATCTTTCATCTCCCCTTCTCTTGACTGTTACTTGCCGTTGGAGGTTTGAAAGTCCCTGACCTTGATTTTCTGTAAAAAGCATGGGAAACGAGGATTCAACAAAGGGAGACCGTTTAAATTGCTAAGCAGAGCAAACGTTAATAAATGCTATGGAGTGCAGTTCATCGCTATAAAGGCTGTCCTTAAGCTGGCGCCGGATGTAATGACTGATTGTGCAGAAAACTAACTGCCTTTATTCTAGTATAACACCCTAACGTAATCAAAATAGCCTAGGACGTGAACGATTTTGCTACCAGTGGGTCGGTGCTCACAATAAACTTTAACTAGCCACCTCGAATTGTTACAAAAACACATTCTCAGCTTCTTGATTTGAGTACGTAATTCTTTTTTGAAAAATTCCCCACCTGACCCCACTTCCCTAAACAATTCGTGAAGCTTGAGGTCATCTCCAGCAAAACGGAGGGAAATTAGAATGCAAGATTTCATCAGGCGTATCTTACGGCATTCTCGGGTTGTTATTGCAGGGACAGATAACGGTTCTTCGTCAATAGCACAGTACAACTACAAGGAGACCAGAAGTTAGGTGGGTTGGCAACAAAGCAAACACTTGTCCACTTTGGAAATGCTTACCTGCAGGCCTCGGCATCTTGCAAGTGTAATGTTCCACGTAACATCTACCTGATTTTCAGTTGGACAGATATCCAACTTCGACGATTCCGTTACCACAAAGGCAGCTGTTGAAGAAAAAATGTCATCCACGTAAATTAGTCATGTTCAAAGGATGAGTGATAGTACAATTAAGATGCGTCCGCAAGGGAAAAGAAGAGGTTAAGTCTGCATAGAAGTGGATTTTTTTCAAAATAGAAGCTTTTGCACCGAAAGCGTATACGGATAATCTGGTGTAAGATTTAATTTAAAAAAACCCACAGTGCTCGTCTGCTAAGCAGTTGGTAATTGGAATGTCGGCGACTGTTGCCTTTATGTAATGATGGATGCCCTAACATTTTTCTAGTACCGTGGATGCTTCAAATGAATTAGACTAAAGCGTGCCCTTACTCATGTGTAGTTTTGGACAATGTTTCCTTAAAAGGGGAAAATAGTTTGACAGGCTGCAAGAGACCAAGTCATTTCCAACCGTACCTCCTTGTGGCGTAAACATCGGTGTATTAACACGATGAAGATTGATTGGAATAGCATCGTGTAGGTTAAGATAGTTTACATTTTCCATGTGTTCATGCTTGAATATTGTTGTGTAAAGTCCATCGCCTGAAAAATAAGACGAAATTTTAGAATTCGCATGTGTGAGAATTGGGAAGGTTATAATCGATCAGGTAAACGTTACATTCATTCGCGGTGTTAGTTCAGGGCATATGGAACTAGATTTCTTTGCGCCATTTAACTTACGTGCAGAGTATTTGCAGCCGAAATATTCCAGCGCGGTGGCACACCACTTCGAACTTGAGGCATGTGTCCAGAATGGATTGCTGTTCAGATAGCCGCTCTAAACGGACAAAGACCGACTTGAAGGAGAATAATCATTCCAACTACGAAAGTTTTATTTCATTGTGAGTTTTGTACTTGTTTCATTTCACTTCCTCGCTGTGTGCAAGGTTCTGCGGCTTAATAATAGCTTAATATGTACACTTCTCCTTCTATAAAGACAAATGATGCTTTGAAGCCCATCAGGATTCCATTTTTCGGATGACTGAATAAGCAAACCAAAAAAGGTGAACAATGCAGTCGTACAAGGCCTAGCCGTTGTAGTGTACCTGTGACAAGACCGAGTGATGTTGCATTACGAGTGTCCGAAAGAATAAGTCAAAGCACCGCATGCAACATCTTATGCTGGGGGATCATGGGCACTTCTATTTTTGAGTCATTCGAGGTATGTTATATTCGGCGCAATAATTTGCTTCTAGCATTGCTCCAATGCTAGCGAGATTACACATTTACATGGCGTTGAAGCTATAAATTACGTTTCTAATAAAATGGGGGATATTTCAACTGTTTTGCCGCACACGCTGGTGTACTGCTATGAGTTGTCACGAGCAGGAACCTTATAAACATATTGTAAAAAGTTGCAGAAACTTTGAAGAACAGAAGAGAGCATTCTTACCCAATAGCTGTACTTGATAACGGTCTCTAGCTTGTGCTTTCCAGTCAGGTTGCTGTGTAGAAGTCGCACATTCCAATTACAAATTGGATCGAAGCTGAAAAGGAAAGTGTACAGATTGAAACTAATATGAGCAAATATTTCAGACGATATCTTTTTGAATGACTGTTTGATGCATCCATCGTCTCTTACATCGTTTTGTGCAATACGAGGTTTCCGTCTGAACAGCGTATGCGGACTTGCACAAACTAACACATGCATTTTAGTCTTCGAAGATAATTCACTCTTTGAATACAGCCTATTCTTCTGCATTAAAGTAGTGCCAAGTTGGATAAATTTGTAATCTTATTTGAAAGATAGAATTAAAAGGAAAAAGCTAAAAAAAGCATCTTGTAGAAAATATTTTGTGCTAATTTTAAACAACGACAAGACGCGAGATGCATTAGTCATGTTCATGAGTAGCGTGCATAGGTTAAATGCATTTTGAGCAACAAAAGACAGCGGATGACAGCACAATCTGTCTTTCCAGACATAAGGACTTCCGAGTACGCTGAAAAAAGCTATCAATTTGCTCTCTAAGCTCTGATCATGGCTTTCTGCCTGTCCAAACAACAGTGAATGGCATATATGTGAATTCATAACGAAGTACTTCTGTGATTGGATTAAAAGGACAGCAGCACTAAAAATTAGAAAATGATGATCAGATGATGCTACACCTATTTTAGATTGACTGTAGCAAGGCTGCAATGAAAAGCCTAGTTGTATGTTATTTTTAAAACCGCAGACACGCCTTACCTGTCGACCATCAATGCGAACTGCGCGAAGATGAAACACAAGCTGAAGCTTTTGCACGAAGATAGTAGCATGGTTGAAGTCAGCTCACGAATGTTAAGTACGAACAGGTGTCACGTATTTATAATTTAGCATCGGACGCACAACCAATGGAACACTATTATCTTGTAGAACTCAGCACCACTGAACAAGTACAGCCGAATTTCTAACTATCCAATAGAAATCCACTTAAAAAATCCTTGGTAAGGGAGATAAAGAAAAAAAAGAAAAAAAACGGCAAAATTGGGCGAGTGTTTGCCATCCATGATTTCTGTATTTAGCATGGCTTTCTACGCGACTAAGTAATGTCGGTCCTCATTTATCCCTTTGCTCATTATTGACCCTAATTAAAGCATCCATATGAACGTGAAAATCCGGTCTATTAAATCACGTGCCTTCCTCTCACGTCCCCCTTCTAAGTCGTGAACATTGCGAAGTTTAACGAAGTGCTCTCCTTCCGGCCACCATTTTAGCAATTGTCCTACAGAGGCGACAGCTAAAGGCCCACAAATGTTATAAAAATTGTCCCATGTCCTCACCCGCCTACGAAGGATCCAATTCAACATCGCGTTTCTCAGATTTTTCTATGTACATTTTGCTACCGGCTCAGAAACAAAATGAAACTCATAAGTTAGTCAAAGTCCAAGGGTGGGGAAACGAATTTGAGGTTATGGTGAAATAAGTCTGGAAATTCCGATTGAAGGATGAATATCCGCCTGAGGTTACATCTGCGAAACATGCCGTAAAATGCGTTCTGCACAGTGAGAAGTCTCAGCATACCCTAAGTGTAGAAGCAGTATAAGAGTCTTGAGAGTTGTTTCGTGTAGTCTCTGTTGTTGCTTGCTATAATTGCTAGTGGTCGAAATCGCCGAGGGCTTCCAATTTTGACAAAATTCGTCTACGTGGCACTTTGTCGAAGGCTTTAACTGGGCCGGGGTAAAAAATTATTGTCGACCGCTGTTCATTGCTAAGAGCATAGACTTGGCAGAATGGAATTATCGTCAAAAACAAGTGAGACTGAAGTGACCATTTCTGGCTAATCAGCCGTCGTCAGCCAGACATTCTCACACCCAAAGTGTGGAACACCCGAGGCTCGAACTCGCGACCTGTCAGTTAGAAGTCCACGCCTCTAACCACTGGGCCACGAGCCCGTTGTCCTGTCGATTTTCGGTCGGGAATATACGATGGTATAGGACGCGCACCGATTGGAGTATGATTTTTATGCATGCCCTGTTAATAATTAACACCGGGTGTAAAAGCAGACATGAAACGAAAATGATGATCGAGTTCATTTACTGGATACTCAAATTCGGAAGCCGTCCTTCTCTGAGAAGTTTGAGTTATTAAAATGACTTACCTGTCTACTAACTAAGCATGAGGTGACAGGAATCGGTTCGGACTCACTTATAAGAGTTTTTCAAGGAACGAACTAATTTCGCCTTGCCAATGTCCTCAATGAGGAAGATATTTCCTCGTTAAACAAAGGGGAATTTCGTGACCGTGTTTAAAGGAGAGCCGATAATGTAATATTTTGCGACTAATTAGCAGCATTCGGATCATTAAGAGCAAGTGACTCTGTCTGCCTGTCAAGGTCTTTACGCATCTGTGGGGTTCTTTTGAAAAGCGCTTTAATCATAAGATGAACGGATAAAGATCTAGCTTAGAAGTCACACATTTGCCCTCTGAACTGCTAGCTGTTATGAACAAGGTTAAAACAAGAGGATGCTGTGAGCTTGACTTGGATTATCTACGAGGCATAAATTCTAAGATTCCTTAGGAAAAATTCGACATGACATCATAAAGAACTGTTACGTTATTACAGGAGGGACATCAGGCCAATCCAATGACCGTAGTTCCCTATTTGTTAAGTCGTCATTCATGGAATCGGACTGTGCAGGTCTTTTTTAAAGGCAGGTCTCAGGCAACAATGAAATAATGCACGGTCCTTTTTGATTATAAAGAAGTGGAAGCAATGTCTTTGATAAAATATCAGATCTAGAATGTGATTATATCTTGTTATAGAGCGTACAAACTGAGATCAATTAGAAAAGCTGCCACAGGGACTTAGGAATGCGAAAATGTGGGCGAATAAATATTCGAAAGCCAGTCTATTTCAGCAGTCATTTTAATGTCGGAGGCATATTCTGAAAGTAATTTAACAATTTCGTAAAGTTGTGCATTGCCCCTGATTGTAGAGATTGGCGGATTGTTGACACATCCAAGAATAACCTCTATTCATGTCATGAGAATAGCGGATGGAAAGCCGAACTCTTCAGAGAATGAGGCAACATTCAGATCAAAGGGAAGTTCGGCAGCAGCCTAGAATCATTGAAGCTTCACTTAGTCTCTGTTCTTGCTCAATATTTATTGCATGTGTTTGAAATTGCCAAATTCTGCTCATTCTACGCCTATGCATTTCTCGTAGTATGTGTATGAAACTGTCAGCATGTTATTGAGGACATTGGTGTTATCGAATATGAAGTAAATATTGGAAACACTCGAGGGTGGTTACTGCCAGGGGAAATACTTAATTGTGTTCCTGGACAGGGAATCCAGGCTAGATGCTACTATTAGTAAAACCATCGACGAATGTTCAGGCAAAATCATGATATGACCATTAACCTGCGGGGGTTTGTATGCAACGCAAGTCATTCCTCATGCATAAATCCTGCTTAGTACTAATGCCAGCGTTTGCCTCTGTTTTCACTGGTGAAAATGCATTTCGCACTTACAATTTCAACAATCCCATTAAAAATGTCGACACATTTATTTAATCTATGCAATTTTCAGCGGCTCTTGCGGAAAACAAACCGCAAAATCTCAAAAACGCTAAGCCAGTGAATCCGGACGATATACTGGTGACGTCCTCGAGAGAATTGGACGGCGAAACCTCCAAACCAATGCCGCATGTCTACCATTTGTTATTCGAATTAGGTAGACCGCCATACGAATAAACGAGATCAAACGTGCACTTGATATGCAAAGGTCAGGCTTGGACCAGTGGTAATTATCATCCTTATCATCATCATCATCCTCATCATCGTCGTCGTCCGCGTCGTGATTATTATAATTATCATCAGTCTGGTCGGCATGTAATGTAAAATAGTAAAGATGATGTTTAAGGCGGCAACAGTAATGTTCCTTGAGGAAAGTTGCTTTCTCTCAGAGCCGCACCACGGCCTCAGACACAATCGTTCGTGCCTTTCCAGCTTGTTGCTTCCGACTGCGCAGTTGACTCGTATGCTGGACGAGGATGGTAGGGTTGACGCCGTGAACGCTGATTTCAGGAAGTCGTTCGAATGCGTTCTACACACATGTCCAAAATACAAACTTTCTATATTAGAGTTCAGGGTTTCTTACAGGGTGATCGCAAACCGCATTCGTTGATGCCTTGAAGTTATCGACCAAATCCCGTTTAAAGCAGTGTCCTCTATGGACTTAGTGTTTGGGCCGTTTCTCATCCTAGTCTATATAAGTGACTTCGCTAAAAACCTGGACTGTTACGCCGTTCTGTTTGCTGACGACGTTAAAACTACAACAGTCATCGGATATGACGAAGTTAGGTGCAAAACTCAAGGGGGTCCTACTCGGCTTATCAATTGGATAGTACGCTGATTTCTAAATGATAACGCTGGATTCCATACCGGAGGAACCAGTAATGAAGATGCTTTTCACCAATATCTCTTTGAAGTGCATCACCTGCGACTATTGAGGAACAAAATGACCTCGACGTTCGGGCGATCTGCTCATTTAAGCTTTTTCGCAGTCTCTAATGCCAGCAAGAAACTCGAAACGGTTGCTGTTGGCACTGAGATATAAAGTTGTTTAAGCTGACAGGGAGCTGTTTCGAAAAACCTACGCGGCATTTGTTTGATTTCACTTGGAATATGCCTATCAAACCTGGCGTCCGTGGCTAATAGACTAGAGACTTTTGTATGGAAGTTTCGTCGTCTTTTCCATGGAGCCAGACTGCCTTCAACCACCTTTCCCATCGCAAGTACGCAATCAGTGCTAGGCGTCTGAACATACTTAATGCATATAACTGTTGGCATCTGGTCTGTGCGTGGTCTTTGATGCACTGTGCTCAGCGTCTGACCTGCTACGCCTGAGTACTGAACCCCAGAATACTGACAGCGTGGCAATCTGCCTGTACTCCCACCGTGTGCAGTGTGTGACCGCTGTCAGTCGGGGCTAGCGAGGTGGAGGCTTGTGAGCAGAGCTTAGGAGGCCATCATCGGGCCATCCCAGTTAACGGCATGTGGTCACGTACACGATAGTGTCTGCCTACTGGCTGGTAATACTGAGTTCATCAGACACCTCTGATCAGCAGTCTGCAGACTACTGAGAGACCTGACTCCATCGTGCTATACTACAACAGTCATTTCGCCTCATGCACATTGCACATGCTGTCGATTCTCTACTGGCAGCTGGCAAATGTAAGTGAGAACAAATGCCTCTCTTTGCCAGTCGCGCTTGGAGCTAGACAATGCTAGTTTCATTGCTCACTTTGAAGGAGACGTCGTCAACTACTTCTAGTACTAAGACAGAGGCTCAGCGAGAGGGGCGTCAGGTCTATCAGTAGTCTGCAGACTGCTGATCAGAGGTGTCTGATGAACTCAGTATTACCAGCCAGTAGGTTGACACTATCGTGTACGTGATCACATGCCGTTAACTGGGATGGCCCGATGATGGCCTCCTAAGCTCTGCTCACAAGCCTCCACCTCGCTAGCCCAGGACTGACAGCCGTCACACACTGCACCCGGTGGGAGTACAGGCAGATTGCCACGCTGTCAGTATTCTGGGATTCAGTACTCAGGTGTAGCAGGTCAGACGTTGAGCATAGTAGATTAAGGATCACGCACAGACCAGATGCCACAGTCATATGTATTAAGTGTGTGCAGACGCCTCGCCCTGAGTGCGTACTTGCGATGAAAATGGGCTGTTCAGGTGGTGGGAGAGGTGGTTGAGGTGCATGTAGCAAGGCTAACATTCCAGTTTCAGACTCAAGCCTGTGGTGAAATATGCATCTAGGTTTATAAATGCTGTTCGGTGTGGGATTATGTTTTGGCCGATGATCAGGCTAACTAATTGCGTTAATTTTGGGGTTGAGGCTAAGTGCAATTTTCGGTCTACCGTTAGCATTATGGCTGGTTATGAAATTAGTATTATGTCATCTGTTAGATTTTGATTTTATTTATACGTACGCTTGAGTTAAGATGATGAGGCAAAAATGTGTTTAGGGTTAAGTTTGCAGTTATGGTTAAGTGTACCTACGAGGTACTATCTTAAGTTATGCATTTCATTACTGGGCTCAGACTAGGTTTATGTATAATGTGATGATTAGTTTTAGCGTTTTGGGGTATCTTTAGTGCTGTTTTAGATTTCGTGTAACATCGCATTTTTTCATACCTTGAAACCTGACCCTTTAACTTCAAACAAACTAACAGCCCGCTATCTATTAAATAAGAAAACTCTGAAAGTGCGGCCAGAGTGCAGCTGAAATGGATGTGTTTGTTTACTTCTATTCGTTCTAAGGTGAATGACGGCCCCTAAAAATGCTATAGTATACCTATTCCATTACACAGTAGAACAGAAATTGGAGGTATGGAACTAAGTATTTCCATGTTATTAGGGCAACTTACAACTCTAGGGTTATAAAAACCTATTCCATTCTTCTCCAAAATGCCAGTAAGCTTGAAGGTGGTCAACGAACAGATACCCGTAATTAAGAAGTAAAAAATTAATGAAGGCAGTCTGGAAGAGATGAAAAAGCTTCTTCACCACCTTCCATGCAAAAGTCTGAAGTCGTTCTATTAGCCACGGACGCCAGGTTTGATAGGCATATTCCAAGTGAAATCAAACAAATGCCTCGTGGGGTTTTCGGAACAGTGCCAAGTCAGTTTTAACAAGTGTTTATCTCAGTGCTAACAGCATCCGTTTCGCGTTTTTTGCTGGCATGAGAAACTGCAAAGATAGTTTAAGTGAGCAGTTCATCAGAACGTCGAGGTCACTTTGTTCCACAGCAGTCGGCGGTGATGCACTTCAAGGAGATATTGGTGAAAATCATCTTCATCACTGGTTCTGCCGGTATGGAATCCAGCGTTATCATTTAGAAATCAGCGTACTGTCCAATTGATAAGTCGATTAGGACCCCTTGAGTTTTGCACTTAACTTCGTCATATCCGATGACTGTTGTAGTTTTAACGTCGTCAGCAAACAGAACGGCGTAACAGTCCAGGTTTTTAGCGTAGTCACTTATATAGACTAGGATGAGAAACGGCCCAAACACTAAGTCCATAGAGGACACTGCTTTAAACGGGATTTGGTCGATAACTTCAAGGCATCAACGAATGCGGTTTGCGATCACCCTGTAAGAAACCCTGAACTCTAATATAGAAAGTTTGTATTTTGGACATGTGTGTAGAACGCATTCGAACGACTTCCTGAAATCAGCGTTCACGGCGTCAACCCTACCATCCTCGTCCAGCATACGAGTCAACTGCGCAGTCGGAAGCAACAAGCTGGAAAGGCACGAACGATTGTGTCTGAGGCCGTGGTGCGGCTCTGAGAGAAAGCAACTTTTCTTCACTATTTTGCAATAGATGCCGACCAGACTGATGATGGTGATGATGATGATGATGATGATGATGATGATGATGATGATGATGATGATGATGATGATGATGATGGTGATGATGATAATGATGAAGGATGATAATTCACACTGGTCCAAGCCTGACTTTTGCATATCAAGTGCACGTTTGACCTCGTTTATTCGTATGGCGGTCTACCTAAATCGAATAACAAATGGTAGACATGCGGCATTGGTTTGGAGGTTTCGCCGTCCAATTCTCTCGAGGACGTTACCAGTATATCGTCCGGATTCACTGGCTTAGCGTTTTTAAGATTTTGCGGTTCGTCTTCCGCAAGAGCCGCTGAAAATTGCATAGATTAAATAAATGTGTCGACATTTCTAATGGGATTGTTGAAATTGTAAGTGCGAAATGCATTTTCATCAGTGAATACAGAGGCAAAAGCTGGCATTAGTAGTAAGTAGGATTGATGCATGAGGAATGACTTGCGTTAGGTACAAACACCCCCAGGTTAATGGCCATATCATGATTTTGCCTGAACATTCGTCGGTGGTTTTACTAATACCAGCATCTGGTCTGGATTTCCTGCCTTAGAATATGTTAAACATAAACCCTGGAATACAATTTAGTATTTCCCTTGGCAGTAACCACCCTCGAGAGTTTCCAGTATTTACTTCACATTCGATAACACCAATGTCCTCAATAACATGCTGACAGTTTCATACACATACTACGAGAAATGCATAGGCGTAGAATGAGCAGAATTTGGCAATTTGAAACACCTGCAATAAATATCAAGCAGAAACAGAGAATAAGTGAAGCTTCTATGATTCGAGGTTGCTACCGAACTTCCCTTTGATCTGAATGTTGCCTCATTATCTGAAGATATTCGCTATCCGTCCGCTATTCTCATGTCATGAATAGAGGTTATTCTTGGATATGTCAACAATCCGCCAATCTCTACAGTCACTGGTAATGCACAACTTTGCGAAATTGTTAAATTTCTTTCGGAATATGCCTCCGACATTAAAATGACTGCTGAAATAGACTGGCTTTCGAATATTTATCCGCCCACATTTTAGCCGTCCGAAGTCTCTGCAAGCTTTTCTAATTGGTCTCAGTTTGTACGCTCTATAACAAGAAATAATCACATTCTAGATCTGATATTTTATCAAAGACATTGCTTCCACTTCTTTATAATCAAAAAGGACCGCGCATTATTTCATTGTTGCCTGAGACCTGCCTTTAAAAAGGACCTGCACAGTCCGATTCCATGAACGACGACTTAATAAATAAGGAGCTACGGTCATTGGATTGGTCTAATGTCCCTCCTGTAATGACGTAACAGTTCTTTATGATGTCATGTCGAATTTTTCCTAAGGAATCTTAGAATTTATGCCTAGTAGATAATTCAAGTTTAGCTCACAGGATCCTGTTGTTTTATCCTTCTTCATAACAGCTAGCAGTTCAGAGGGCAAATGTGTGACTTCTAAGCTAGATCTTTATCCGTACATCTTATGATTAAAGTGCTTTTCAAAAGAACCCCACAGATGCGTAAAGTGCTTGACAGACAGGCAGAGTCACTTGCTCTTAATGATCCGAATGCTGCTAGTAAGTCGCAAAATATTATATTATGGCCTCTCCTATAAACACGGTCACGGAATTCCCCTTTGTTTAACGAGGAAATATCTTCCTCATTGAGGACCTTGGCAAGGCGAAATTAGTTCGTTCCTTGAAAAACTCTTATAAGTGAGTGCGAACCGATTCCTTTCACTTCTTGTTTAGTTAGTAGACAGGTAAGTCATTTTAATAACTCAAACTCCTCAGAGAAGGACGGCTTTCCGAATTTGAGTATCCAGTAAATAAACTCGATCATTATTTTCATTTCATGTCTGCTTTTACACCCGGTGTTAATTATTAACAGGGCATGCATAAAAATCATACTCCAATCGGTGCGCGTCCTATACCATCGTATATTCCCGACCGAAAACCGACAAGACAACGGGCTCGTGGCCCAGTGGTTAGAGGCGTGGACTTCTAACTGACAGGCCGCGAGTTCGAGCCTCGGGTGTTCCACACTTCGGGTGTGAGAATGTCTGGCTGACGACGGCTGATTAGCCAGAAATGGTCACTTCAGTCTCACTTGTTTTCGACGATAATTCCATTCTGCCAAGTCTATGCTCTGAGCAATGAACAGCGGTCGACAATAATTTTTTACCCGGCCCAGTTAAAGCCTTCGACAAAGTGCCACGTAGACGAATTTTGTCAAAATTGGAAGCCCTCGGCGATTTCGACCACTGGCAATTATAGCAAGCAACAACAGCAACTACACGAAACAACTCTCAAGACTCTTATACTTCTTCTACTCTTAGGGTAAGCTGAGACTTCTCACTGTGCAGAACGCATTTTACAGCATTTTTCGCAGATGTAACCTCAGGCGGATATTCATCCTTCAATCGGAATTTCCAGACTTATTTCACCATAACCTCAAATTCGTTTCCCCACCCTTGGACTTTGACTAAATTATGAGTTTTATTTTGTTTCTGAGCCGTTAGCAAAATGTACATAGAAAAATCTAAGAAACGCGATGTTTAATTGGATCCTTCGTAGGCGGGTGAGGACATGCGACAATTTTTATAACATTTGTGGACCTTTAACTGTCTGCTCTGTAGGACAATTGCTAAAATAGTGGCCGGAAGGTGAGCATTTCGTTAAACTTCGCAATGTTCACGACTTAGAGGGGGGACGTGAACGGAAACCGCGTGATTTAATAGACCGGATTTTCACGTTCATATGGATGCTTTAATTAGGGTCAATAATGAGCAAAGGGATAAATGAGGACCGACATTACTTAGTCGCGTAGAAAGTCATGCTAAATACAGAAATCATGGATGGCAAACACTTGCCCAATTTTGCCGTTATTTTTCTTATTCTTCTTTATCCCCCGTACCAAGGATTTTTAAGTGGATTTCTATTGGATAGTTAGAAATTCGGCTGTACTTGTTCAGTAGTGCTGAGTTCTACAAGATAATAATGTTCCATTGGTTGTGCGTCCGATGCGAAATTATAAATACGTGACACCTGTTCGTACTTAACATTCGTTTACCGACTTCAACCATGCTACTTTCTTCGTGCAAAAGCTTCAGCTTGTGTTTCATCTTCGCGCAGTTCTCATTGATGGTCGAAAGGTAAGGCGTGTCTGTGGTTTTAAAAATAACATACAACTAGAATTTTCACTGCAGCCTTGCCACAGTCAATCTAAAATAGGTATAGCATCATCTGATCATCATTTTCTAATTTTTAATGCTGCTGTCCTTTTAATCCAATCACAGCAGTACTTCGTTATGAATTCACATATATGCCATTCACTGTTGTTTGGCCAGACAGAAAGCCATGACCAGAGATTAGGCAGCACATTGCTAACCTTTTTCAGCGTAGTCGGAAGTCCTTATGTCTGGAAAGACAGATTGTGCTGTCATCCGCTGTCTTTTGTCGCTCAAAATGCATTTAACCTATGCACACCATTCATGAACATGATTTATTTATCTTGCCTCGTGTCGTTGTTTAAAGTAGCACACAATATTTTCGACAATATGCTTTTTTTCGCTTTTTCCTTTCAATTCTATCTTTCAAATAAGATTACCAATTTATCCAACTTGGCACTACTGTAATGCCGAAGAATAGGCTGTATTCAAAGAGAGAATTATCTTTGAAGACTACAATGCAGGTGTTAGTTTGTGCAAATCCGCAAACCCCGTTCGAGCCGGCGTCAGACGGAAAACTCGTATTGCACAAAACGATGTAGGAGACAATGGATACATAAAACAACCATTTTAAAAAGGATTTCGTCTGAAATATTTGCTCATGTTAGTTTCAATCTGTACACTTTCCTTTTCAGCTTCGATCCAATTTGCAATTGGAATGTGCGACTTCTACACAGCAACCTGACTGGAAAGCACAAGCTAGAGACCGTTATCAAGTACAGCTATTGGGTAAGAATGCTCTCTTCTGTTCTTCAAAATTTCTGCAAGTTTTTACAATATGTTGATAAGGTTCCTGCTCGTGACAACTCATAGCAGTACACCAGCGTGTGCGGCAAAAACAGTTGAAATATCCCCCATTTTATTAGAAACGTAATTTATAGCTTGAGCACCATGTGAATATGCAATCTTGCTAGCATTGGAACAATGCTAGAGGCAAATTATTTCGCCGAATATAAGATACCTCGAATGGCACAAAAATAGAAGTGCCCATGATCCCCCAGCATAAGGCGTTGCATGCGGTGCTTTGACTTATGCTATCGGACACTCGTAATGCAACATCACTCGGTCTTGTCACAGGTAGACTACAACGACAAGGTCTTGTATGACTACATTGTTCACCTTTTGTGTTGATTGATTCACTCATGCGAAGAACGGAATCCTGATTGACTTAATTGCATCACTTGTCTTTATAGAAGGAGAAGTATGCATATTAACATATTATTAAGCCACAGAACCCTGAGCACAGCGAGGAAGTAAAAGGGAACAAGTGCAAAACCCACACTGTAATACACATTTTATGGTAGCAAAAGTGATTCTCCTTCAAGTGGGTCTTTGTCTGTTTAGAGCGGCTATTTGAACAACAACCCATTCTGGACATATGCCTCAAGTTCGAAGTGGTGTGCCACCGCGCTGGAGTATTTCGGCTGCAAATACTCTGAACGTAAGTTAAATGACGCAAAGAAACCAGTTCCATATGTCTAGGACGAGCAGCATGAATGGAAATAAATTTTCCTGATTGACACAAGCTTTCCAAAATTCGCATACCGACGAACTTTAAAATTTCGTTTTTTTCAGATGATGGAATTTACACAACAATATTCAAGCATGAACACATGGAAAATGTAAACTATCTTAACCTACACGATGCTATTCCAATCAATCTTCATCGTGTTAACACGCCGATGTTTACGCCACAAGGAGGTACGTCTGGAAATCACTTGGTATCATGCAGCCTATCAAAATATTTTCCCCTTTTAAGGAAACATTGTCCAAAAGTACACACGAGTAAGGGCACGTTTTCGTCTAACTCAACTCAAGCATCCACGGTACTAGGAAAATGTTCAGACTGCCAGTCTTTGCATGAAGGCCACATTCACCGACATTCCACTTGCCAACTGCTTAGCAGACGATCACTGTAGATTTTTTTCAATTAAATCTTACAGCAGATTATCCATATACGCTTTCGGTGCAAAAGCTACTATTTTGAAAAAAATCCACTTCTATGCAGACTTAACCTCTACTTTTCCCTTGCGGACGCATCTGAATTGTACTATCACTCGTCTTCTGAACACGACTTATTTACGTGGATGACATTTTTTTCTTCAAAAGCCGCCTTTGTGGTAACGGAGTCGTCAAAGTTGGATATCTGTCCAACTGAAAGTCAGGTAGATGTTACGTGGAACATTACACTTGCAAGATGCCGAGGCCTGCAGGTAAGCATTTCCAAAGTGGTCAAGTGTTTGCTTTGTTCCCAACCCACCTAACTTCTTGTCCTTTTGTAGTTGTACTGTGCTATTGACGACGAACCGTTATCTGTTCCTGCAATAACAACCCGAGAATGCCGTAAGATACGCCTGATGAAATCTTGCATTATAATTTCCCGCCGTTATCCTGTAGATGGCCTCAAGACTCACGAAGTGTTTAGGGAAGTGGATTCAGGAGGGACATTATTCAGAACAGAAATACGTACGCAAATCGAGAAGCTGTGAATGCGATTTGTAACAGTTCGAGGTAGCTGGGTAAAGTTTATTGTGAGCACTGACCCACTGCTAGCAAAATGGTTCACGTCCTAGGCTATTTTGATTATGTTAGTTTGTTATACTAGAACAATGGCAGTTAGTTTTCTGCACAATCAGTCATTTCTTCCGACGTCAGCTTAAGGACAGACTTTATAGCGATGAACTGCACTCCATAGCATTTATTTACGTTTGCTCTGCTTAGCAGGTTAAACGGTCTCCCTATGTGGAATCATCGTTTCCCATGCCTTTTACAGAAAATCAAGGGCAGGGGCTTTCAAATCTGCAACGGAAAGTAACAGTCAAGAGAAGGGGAGATGAAAGATTGACGTTTGTTTCCTGCTCACTGGATTCCGAATTGCAGTACAGTCTTACGTTTATTGTAGACTGGGCTGGTAAGTCATAGTGTCTGATTTCGTATGCCTACATTTACTGAACACAGGCGTCTTTGGTAAAATTGAAACTCTAGATTGATTTGTATGGCAAAAAAACCGGAGATGTTAGTTTCTCTCTAAAGCTCTCAGTGGTAACGAATCCGATAGTAGAGTGTTTGCACTTGGGAATGCAGCAAGCATACGAACGAACTATAATGCGCATTACAAATGACTCGGGTTCTGATTGTGACTCCTCCCCATCATACCTGAATTTTGGTAGCAAGCCTGCGCATGTGCAGAACTGCAAATCAACGTACTTGCTTAGATCCAATTTCCACCTATGGGTTATTGCTGAAGCCCGAGTTTCATTTCATCTCGCCTTCTTGCCCTTTGTATAGTGCCCTAAGTTGATGTTGAGTAAAAAACCGTGGTGCTGTGGAGTACTCTGCTGCACCTCTTAGCTAATAATACATTCTTCGAAAGCAAATGACCAAAGTGCCGATAACCAGCAATCATGTATTCATTTTTACCACAACGACGACGTTTCAAGCATATTTTGCCTAAATCCCACAGTGACTCCAATGTATTTTTGAGCTACATCTCTCATCGGCAGATGCACACTTATCTCGTTTGATTTTCCCACAGCGTGCCATTTCTCATTGTTTGGTTTTCCAGTCGGTCTTTACTTCTTACTTTACAGGGAATGATTCTAAAGACAACATGTTCTCTCTGTCTGCACTGCACACGCGTTTCGTTTTGTTGGCCGGTGATAATTGCGAAAATTCTTTTGTACTTTCTAAATGACGATTTGGTATTGACCATTTCGAATGTGATAGTAACCAACATGGAAATTTTGAACACAGAATATCACCTATAAGATCAAGAGAACGCAGTCTCTGATTAATCTAAGGTGCTCATTCAATGTGGGAGAGATGCCGAGTATATTGCTTTGCAGTTATAATAGCATGAATGTCGAAAAACTGTCAGATTTGTCTTTCATGTTGTGGTTAGTGACCGGTCTAAGTGATTGAGTTAGTCCGCGTGCAGCCAAGTGCAATGTGATTTGGATTAGTGAAAATGTTTTTGTAACTGTAACAAAACGTAACGCTCTGCTAATCACGCACCGAAAATGATAAAGTCTTTGATGTTAAACGTGCATTTGTCTGCTGTTTTACAGCTTTTTCCACGTCAATACTGCATATCAGTTTCACATCACCAAAGTGATTCCAGTGTCATAGTTTTATGGCAGAACATTTTATTTCCTGTGTTTCTCAGTTAACATATGCTGTACTGATAAACTACATCTAATTAATTCGGCAGGGGCACCTCATGGAACAGGTAACTAACGCGTCAGGACGCAATGTCCTGCGGAAGCATCCTCGTCTGGTTATGGAATCGCATCCCCTAACATCCCGTTTTGGTAGTGGTTTGTGAAAGTAATATTCCTGCCATTCCTTTTCTCAAGGGTATTGTCTTGTGTGTTTTATTGATTATCTAAATAAAGGCTTGAATCGACTTCGATGTCTTTCCACTTTTTAAAACTGATCATCGGCTTCGGACAGAGGACAAACTATTGAAATTTAACTTCGTCAGTGGTGTCACTGCGAATTAGCAACAGGGACATAACTGGTAGGACTTGTCTGTTTGGTGGTCCCAGGTGAGCAGACTGCTAGTGCTTATCCCAAATCATGCGTACTGTGAGTGAGGAAAAAGGAATGTTTTGGCCTACCGCGATGTCACCAGATCTCTCAGTAGTTTGCAGATTGTTGTCCAAAGATGTCTGACGACTTCGGTGTAACCGATCAGTAGGCAGAGACTGTTCTGCGTGATCACAGTTGAATTGTGACAGCCAGCGTGACTGATCTGGAGTCCATCTCCAGCACGGTGCTCACAGACCTGCACTCTAATGCACCGCGGGTGCCAACATGCACAGTCTTTACGCGGTGGGAGAACAGGTTAATCGTGGCAGTGTCAGTAGTTCAAGGTCAGGGGTCCTGGTTAACAGAGCAGTGGGTTGAGTGCACTGGACCGAAGCTCACCCACAGAGCAGATTCATCGCCTCCTTTCCTTAAGCGTGACCAGACTCCACGCTAGGGGGTGTAGATGCGACTGAGAATAATCAGATCAGACAGTTGGGCAGGGCGCTGGACTAAGATTTGTAAGTACTTAGGTTCAGGTGCTAAGCTTATGCTTGGTGCGGGATGTACTTTTAGGTTTCTGAACAGAGTTGGACATGGGACTAGGTTTAGGTATAGAATCAGGTTTACTGCCTGGGAGACCGTGTCCATTGACTGAAGCATTCCACCTAACGCGGATGGGCAAGGGAATATCACACTACAAGCAAGTGAGGGCAGATGAGTAGCCTAATCAAAAGAGTTGAAACTCACAGAGGAACATGGCTACTTAAATATCAACAGTAATCAAGTGCCAAGGCAATGGGCTGAGCACGTTTACACTTCGACGAAATGCATATTAATAAAGCGGCATAAATATCATCAGCATAAGCATATGTGGGCGCGGTGAATAAACTAGCAAATTATTGGTAGAAGGGCATTCACCGATCGTTCTTACTGAACTCACTCGTTCCATTGTGCCTTGCGGGATCTCCCTCGAGCCCCACGAACAGCCGCACAGCGGTGCATAATATATGCAGAATGTTGCTACCGACAAAGTTAATCCTTGCCACTATGAGCAAATATGTTAAGAGAAGCGTCAGCTGTCTCACAATCTACAGCATTACAGCAGCCCAGATATCTAAAATCCATGTCTCAAGCAAGTACACCTGGGTATCTTCAGAGCATTGCGGACCATGGATTCGATTAGTTTGGACAGAGCGTCTAAACGCCGTAACCGATTCCCCAGAATCACACAGTAATAATGGCATGAACGTGAACGCAAAGGGAAGACTTGCAACCTCGTAACGATCTAATTGGATTGTTAGTCAGTCAGTCAGAATACTCGAGATAAACCATAGAAGCCTTTAAAACTCCATTGTAGCGGTACAGGGATGCTTGCAAACTAATCAGACTGCAAAACGTTTTTACATGCGATTCTAGAGTGCATATTGCATAAACCTGATGATGAATCATAAATGTTAAAAAGGTGCGGCATTTAGGAAATAACGGGGAAAAAGCGGTTCACTACATCCGCAGTGGAATTTACATCTGGGACAAGGTCAGTGTGCACAAAAAGATCCGTTAAAATAATTATAGTAGTATACTGATTATTATTTCCGTGGTTCACTCATTGCGGTTTGAGGAGTCCGGGTTGCCTTTTAACAGATGATTATTCAGGTGTCTCTTAAACGCAATCATTGTTCATACTTAATTTTTTTGAGCTCATAATCAGCCTTGGTGGTGCATCGCTGTACAGCTTCAAGGAATGTTAGATCATCCCGAAGTCAGGACCACCAAAAATGTACTGCATTTTCCAGTTGTGGCCACACAAATGCCCCATATACCTCGCTAAAGACATCTAAATTAAATTAACGAGCGTTCTTTATATCGTGCTGATAATTGACACTGACCGTTTTGCGACTTCAGAACACTGCATGGTGACGATTGATTCGTCTTTAAGATACAGACCAATGCTGTTTTGCATATTTACGGTTTCAATTTGTTGAACTTCAAGGAGATACTGTCATGAGGGTATATTTATTCTACGTATTGCTGGTATTATTTACACCACCCCGCATTTTTTGAAGTTGGATTTCGCGCACCAGTTCTCGCTCCATACATGCAAATGTTCTACGCCTCCTTGAAGTATCTGCGCGTGCTTTTCATACTTCATCAATCTCCAAAGTCTAGAGTTATCTGCAAAGGGCGCTGCATCCGAACTCATTTCAAGTATTAGATCATTTACATAGGAGGTGTCCAAGAACTGGCTCTTGGGATACTCCACATTAAAAAGCGCCTATACTGAGCAGTAGCTACCCGCAGCAACTTTTTTGTCTACGACCGTTTAAGGAATCTTGGATCTAATTCAGAAAATTTCCTCTCATCTCTACGTCCGACATATTTGGAATGAGGCGCTTATGCGAGACGCCATCAAGCGCCTTGTTAGAGTTAAAGTAAATGACATCTAATAGATGCCCTTTATCCAAGGCCTTTGACCAATGCTCGAGCGACGTAAGCAGGTTTGTGAGGCAGCACCTCCTTCCACAAGGCCATGTTGATTTGAGCCGATGAGACAACGGAATGTATCTAGCGGTGTAACTGTTTATTATAATTACTTTTTTCATTAGATTCCAGCAGATGCATTTCAGACTCCCCGGCCGGTAGTTGGTTGGATAGAGCCGCGATCCTCCCTTATGGATCGGTGCGACATTTGCCAACTTCCATACATCAGGAACTCAACCTGTTTTAACCGATCTTCGGAAGATTATACAAAGCGCTTCCGCTGATTCTTCAGTTAGTTGACGTAGGAGGACACCTGGGATCTTATCTGGTTCAGGTGACTTGTCCAGATCCAACTTAGTTAACTCTGCCAAGACTAAGTACATTGTAAATAATACTGTATTTGCAAGTGAGTAATTGACAAATCGTGGCACAAAACAGGACTGAAGGGGCGGTTGTGTGGTATGAACACAGTGGAGAAATTATGCATTGGCAAGGAGATGACCGACAGTTTGATTATTTTTGACCTTTACGGATGCGAAATTGTCATGGTTTATTCAATTCAATTCAATTATTTTTATTAAAGACCCGTCGGGGTCCCATCAAAGCAAGTAAAAATAATTTTACATGCGACTTTTAGACAAGGTAGGCAATATCTGTACAAAGTGCAGTACATAGTTTTTGAGATTAGAAGTCCGTTAAGCAAAATGAAAATGAAAAAAATGAAAAAACGAGGGGTGAAAAAAAAACTCCAAAGCAAAATTTAAAAATGATTGTAGTTATTTAACAGGAGAAAAAAAACCCTCAGAAAAATAACATCAGAAAAATACAGGGAGGACTGGCCTGCATGTGGCGGTACAGAATGGAATATATATATGCGTTATTGTTTACATTTTGGGATTTTGTCTGGGCTTCACGTTTTTAAGACGTTTTTGCACAACTTGGGCTTTTTCAGATCTTCTTCTTAACCGCTGTTGTCTGGCATTTCACTCTGTTACCAGACGAGTTTTAGTGCAAATAATGGAAGAAGAGGTCACGTCTGCATATAAATGTTTAGTTTTTCTAGTAACGAACCTAACTACTTCCGCCTCTTCAAGGTCCCCAATGAGGAACATATCGTTCTCATTTAGCAAGGGGAATTTCGTGACCGTGCTTGTAGGAGGAGCTATGACGGACGATTTTTGTGATTAATTTGGCAGTGAGAGCAAGTGGCTCTGTCTGCCTTTCATGCACTTGGCGCATCTATCAGGTTATTTCGAAAAGTTTTGTAATAATACGATGAACGTGTAAAACGCTAGCTTAGAAGTCACACCGTTGCCCTCTGAACTTCTTGTCTGTATTAATGAATGTGAAGGGCTAGAGAATCCTGTGAGCTGGACGTGGGCTATCTACGAGACACAAATTATTTGGTGGTTTGGGAAACATTCGACATGACATCGTAAAGAACTGTCACGTCATTAGAGGAGAGAAAGTCATGCCAATCCAATGACCCTAGATCCGTATTTATAAAGTCATCGTTTACGAAATCGCAACTTGGGCAGGTCTGAGCTGTGCAGATCTGTTTTGAAAAGGAAGATCACAGGCAACCATGAAGTAATACATGGTCCCTTTTGAATATAAAGATGTGGGACCAATGTCATTGATAAAAATCAGATCTAGAACGTAATTATTTCTTGCTGGGGAGCGTACAAATTGAGACCTATTAGAAAAGTCGCCAGTGACTTGGGACGGCTTAACTGTGGATGGAAAAATATTCGAAAGCCAATTTGTTCCAGAAAGGATTAAATCCCTGGCGGTTATCCTAATGTTAAAGGCATATTCCGAAAGTAGTTTAATAATTTCGTAAAGTTGTGCATTACCACTGGTTGGAGAGTTTGGCGGATTGTTAACGCAGCCGAGAATAATCTCCATTCGTGGCAAGAGAAAAGCGGATACAAAGCAGAAATTTTCAGAGAATGAGGCGAAATCCGGATTATAAGGAATGGCGGCAGAAACCGAGAAGCATGGAGAGATGCTTCGTAGGGTCTCTGTTCTTGCTTGATATCATTTCCGGTGTTTGGACTTGCCAACTTCTGGTCATTCCCCCCCTCCTCCCCATGCATTTCCCGTAGCATTTGTAAGAAACTGTGAGCATCTTATTGAGGAGATTGGTATTTTGAATGGGACGTAAATATTAGGAACAGGATGGTGAGCCAAAACACTTGCGCTTGGTTACTGCCAGGGGAAATATTAAATTGACTTCGTGGGTTTGTGTCTAACGTATTCTAAGGCAGGAAATTCAGATTAGATGTTGATATTAGCAAACCTACCGATGAATTTTCAGACGAAACCATGATATGACCACTAAACTGGGGGTGTTTGTATGTAACGCAAGTAATACCACAAGTATAAATTGTTCTCAAATTTTACTACCATTGCCAGCTCTTTGTTTCTGTATTCACTGATGAAAATGCATTTCAGATTTACACTTTCAACAGTCCCATTATTAACCTGGACACATTTTTTAAAATATATTCTACTGTTAAAGGCTCTTAAGGAGGGAACACTGCAAAATCTTAATGAAGCAAAGCCATCGGTTCCGGACGAATTTCTGGTGACGGTCGCGAGAGAATTGGACAGCGAAATCTCCAAACTAATGGATTATGCCTACCATTGTTATTCGAATTAGAAAGACCGCCATGCGAATGAAAGTCATCAAACGTCTACTTGATATTCCAAAATTGTGTTTGGACCACCGCAATCCATCGTCCTCATCGTCGCCATTATCATCATTATCATCTCATCTATCTAATCAGTATCCATGGTAAAGTAATATAGATCATATTTAATGTGGCCAGAGTAATGTTCTCCGAGAAAAGCTGTTTTCTCACAGATCTCCAGCACGGCTTCAGACACAGTCGTTCTTCATAGGTATTTTGGCAGATTTTGAATAAGTCATATTGACCCAACTGTGAAAAACTCGGCGCTTCGGTGGGATTTGAACCCACGCAGTAAGGAGAAGGCTTTAGTACAGCCAACGCTCTAACCAATTGAACTACGAGGCCCCGCAGGACGACTCGAGTTTAATCACATTTTCGGCAGACTGATTTGGAGGCCTGTACACAACGATGACCATAACATGTCCAGCTCCAGAAGCCAGAAAGACACTGTAGCATCTCCAGTTTACGCTCAATATACACTCATCGGCAGGGTTATATCCCAATGCATTGCTGCTTTACGGATCAACTCCTCAACCTCTTCTTTTGGTTCGATCACGTCTTACCGATTTCCAGGCATCTAGTTTTATTTCGGAGTCTTTGACGCCTGAGGTGAGCCCCGTCTCAGCTAATACAATATCATGAGGAGTTAATTCGGCCACAATTATTTTGATTTTATCGAGTTTGCTCAATAAGTTTTGCGCATTTCGGCAAAAGGGCTTAGTTTTGTGTAGATTCTTGCGCTAAATTTATTACTTGACCATGTGACTTTTGTCAGTTTGACGACCGTCGACCACAGGAGGGGTTTTTATCATCAAACAATCTCTGCGTCCACTTGTACTAGTTCCTTCTCTCCTTATTCATTCGAAGTCTCCTGCTCTGCCTTCACAAACCATATGTTATCCTCTGTTCTACACAGTGGTTGGTTGAAAGAAAAATGCCTCTTTGATCGGGACTTTTCCTGCCATTCGCTTGAATAAAACGTCCTTCTGAAGTTCAAATTACAAAATTATCATTAAAGGCATTGATTTCTCTTATTGGGGTATGCGTTTTCTCTAAAACTTAATCGGAGATGTTTTATTGTGTCGATGGTTTTATCTTCTTCTATTGCGTCAATCACATACTCTTGCAACACCTTTTATTCTACATTTCCGGTTATCGTTGGTTGATTCACGAAGTCTAGGTATGAATAAAAGTTGTGATTGTGACAACTGTGTTGGACTCATCCGATCAGTGAAAGTGAGTGTCTGTCATTTCGAAGGGTTTGGCTGGCTCTCCACTATCAAAGCTTATCGTACAAAAAGTCCTTCGGGATTTTGAATAAACGATTAAATTATTTAACCATGGACCGATTAATTTTTTCCCCTTCTCTATCTGCCTTTGCCTTCTGGAAATGTCGGCGGCCTCCCCCGTTGTGTGTCGCTACCTCAATATGGGTCAGTTTCACGTTTGCTCTCCTTTTGGTTGAATAAGTCTGCGGTCGGTTTGCTTGGTATTTGACGTCGGACTTTATATCCTGCTGGGAGGTCTAAATGCTTGTTGAGGAAGTCGGCATCTGCGGTGCACCAGACGGAGCCTCGTATTGACGATGCCGATGCGCTGATTCATCCGGCGGGTGGAATCCACATTACCATGCGCGCTAATGCACACAGGGACACCCTTACCTGGTTTGCACGCCAGTCGAGGCGGTTACTGAAGTGCGGCTGCATTTGAGAGTTGGGTGCCAGCAAATGGAAACTAGGCGTAGTCTGCATGCTACTGTATTAACTGAGACGGGGCTCGCCTTAGACGTCAGAGACTCCGAAGTAAAACAAGATGGTTTTAAAGTGCTAAGACGAGATCAAACAAAAGCAGAGGATTCGAAGTTGATCTACGTATCAGCAATACAATTCAAAGTTATCAAGTATTTTCCGGGCGGGACAACTTTGGAGAAATAAATCGACGTTTGGATGCATACTTCGAAGGAAAGTACTACAAAGGGATGCTGACGGTATTTCAGGAACCTTTGAATAAACGATGAAGAGCTTTATTAAATTGCGCTGTTACCAAAAGGCGCATTTGGCCAAAAGTAGACCGGAATAGGCTCTGTCGAATGCAACAACAAGAAGATTAGAAAAAAGAGCAGATCTTGTAAAAACTCGAGCATATTATGCAACATCGAAATTTATGCAATAGACTTCTCCGGGAAGCACGCACCTCTTATGAATTAACATCTGCCATTATCCTAAAACCCTAACTATAAACCTAGTCCCCGAACCATAGCCATATCCCTCTTACCCTACCCACAACTCTATAACAATAATCCCACGGCCTAACCCTAACCCCCTAACTCTATCCCCCAACTCTAAGTCTAACTCCTCAGCGTGACCCTTTTCCTAATATTTAGACTGAAAAAAAACTCAAATTCAATCCTCAACATGCAGCCAACTACTTATACCTAACTCTCACTCCATTCATTGCCCTTTTCTCTCTTTCTATCAATTGACATCTATTCACACGCCTGCATTTTAACAAAGAGCCTACCCTTTTCACCTCCACCACCTGAACTGTCCATTTTCATCGCCAGCACGCCCTCAATGCGAGGCGTCTGAACACACTTAATGCATATGACTGTGTCATCTGGTCTGTGCGTGATCCTTAATCCACTGTGCTCAACCGTCTGTCCATGCTACACCTGAGTACTGAACCCCAGAATACTGACAGCGTGGCAATCTGCCTGTACTCCCACCGTGTGCAGTGTGTGACCGCTGTCAGTCCGGGGCTAGCGAGGTGGAGGCTTATGAGCAGAACACAGGAGGCCATCGTCGGGCCATCCCAGTTAACGGCATGTGATCACGTACACGATAGTGTCTACCTACTGGCTGGTAATACTGAGTTCATCAGATGCCTCTGATCAGCAGTCTGCAGACTACTGAGAGACCTGACGCCTCCCTCGTTGAGCCTCTGTCTTAGTACTAGAAGTAGTTGACGACGTCTGCTTCAAAGTATGCAAAGTCTCTAACTTTGTCGATTTGCAGACTACTGAGAGATCTGACGCGATGGCGCTGTACTACAACAGTCTTTTTGCCTCATGCACCTGGTGAATGCTGTCGATTCTGCACTGGCAGCTGGCAAGTCTAATTGAGAGCAATTGCCTCTATTTGCCAGTCGCGCTTGGAGCTCGACTATGTTAGCCTCTTTGCTTATGTTAGATACGTGTTTGGGAATCTGTCTCTTTAGGGCTGTCAGTGGTCTGTAATTTAATCTGTGTCCCCCCATGCTCTCAACATGAAGTCGAATTATTTTTATTTCTTCCTCATATATCAGCTCACCTGCACATAATTAAGTAATATGGTGGGACAATAAATGTTACATTTCACATTGTTACTCCAACCCTCTGTAAGAGAGCATTTTTTATGATTAACTTTTCCCGAAGTACAAGAAAATAAGACTGACCAAATTAAATCTCACGCTAGAACCTACGACATTTTGTGATAACGTCAAGGTGACTGTAGGTATAAAAATGATTTCTTAGCACAATCAGCCATCCGTATTTTAACAGCGCCTATCTGGCATGCTCCTTAACGACTTCGTTTAACCTCGTAAAGGAAGATGAACTGGAACATTCGTCGCACGCAGAACTTTAAGAGACATGACGACACACGATATGTTGTGAGAAAGCGTGTGTTCTCCTCCGTCAACCGGTACATACGCAAAGGGGACGAAAGGCCTCACCACGCAGACACCAGATTTTGGCGAGCGCTTCTGTATGTGAAGAACATTTCAAAAGCTGTCGGCTGCCTTCTCGCACCACTTGGGGTTGGAGTTGCACACAGACCGAAGGCAACCATCAGGCGTCAAGCGATGAGACCGAAAGACCCGCTGCCACGGCAAGAAACGTCTGGAGTCGTTTATGGGGTCTGGTGCAGTTGCGGACAACGCAACTACGACGGAGAAACCGGGAGACATCTCCGAAAGAGAATGGCCGAACACGCTGCAGCGGTGCGGAAAAGTGACGCCAGCTCTCAAGTTGCGGGTCATTCGACGAGATCCGGCCACACATTCAGATTCGATGAAGTCGACATTCTCGCAAGAGGTGAAAACCGCGTGAACCGGGAGCTACTTGAATCATGGATTACTGGCCCCCAGTCCATTAACAAGTGCAATGATATTCCCCTTCCATGCTCAGTGCTGAGACCGCCTAGGCGAAGTAATTAGCCACGCGGTAAGCGCACAGGTGAACAGTGTCCCGACGCCAGGGTCAGTGGATTAGATGGGCGAGCAATTATCACCTCAACATTCAACGCACGTGATGAAATTGCAGCAATTAAGTACGCGAATGTCGGCCATCACACAGTCAGCCGTAAATATTCATCGGTATGCGCTAGCATGACGACTGCATCCTATAAATACTGCAGCCCCTTGGGCATGAACCACCCGTATCTGCTTTTGTCTCTGGTAATGATCAAGGTCGTAATGCATGTGTGCAGCCCGAGGACCGTCAAATAGACGTGAATGTACTCCTTAAGATGCGTCGACAGAAGGAGCTATGATGACCGAACTGGTCACCACTTGCATATGAGGATACTGCACTCTTTTTGCCTATGATTGGGTTACAAACGAAATGCAGACAACCAAAAACCTCAGGCACGACTCGTACGTACTTTAAGGACTTGTGACTCTATTACTGGGTGATGCTACACCGTCGGAAATCACTGCAGCATTGTTCATTACCCACGTCGGATGCGGAGCCGATCGATGTAATAGAACTTCATCTATAATTAGAACGATCTTGATGATCTTAAGTTTATCGCCGCCAAAAGCTAGTGAACATAAGGTTATCGTGTAATTGCATACGAAACAGAAGCTCACAACTCGCCTCATCTTGGCTCACATTCGTAGGTATTCTCAACTGATGTGCTGTGGTCGATGAGAAACGACTGAAACCTGTTTATATCGAGTAAAGTACGAAAATGTTTTGATTCCATACAGAAATGAGACTTGGTGTCCTTTTTTTATCATTCGTTCGATATTTAAACGTTTTTAATGAGCCAGATATTGCAAAAGAGTTAAAACAAAGCTGACCTTCATACCAGATATTTCTCAATGTTGTCCAACAGATCTGAGGTCGTTGGCGTAATCCGACATCCATCATGTAATCTCCTAGAATGAAATTTTTTTCGGCAAACGTTTTTTATATATTGTTTAGCAAATTCATTCTGTAATTGAGTAAAAATGTACTGATTGCGAATACAATCACACCCGGCCATGACTGAAGTTTGAAAGAGCACGAAGATGTAAGGTTTGCCTTATTAACGTTAATTCGTGTTAGATGAGACTAGTTGTATTTCCTCCCATAAGCGATACCGGGGTTTTTTTATTGTGTTCCACCTGTAGGCATATGATAGGTGGTTAAGTATCACCACTGATTGCATGTTACCACCATGCCCCCGACGAAATTTGGGTAATCAACAAAGCTCAAGTTGGGAAACATAAAAGTGACCAGGATTTAAGTAGTTTCTGAGCATACCTTGAAAGTGTCCCAAAAACTACTCACTGTTCTCCTGTTACATCAGCAATAAAATACTCTTCTGGTCAACTATTGGGGTCAAACAATAAGGGATTTAGGAAGTTCGGATTCTACTTAAGGCATTGTTTTCTATCTAACAGCCTACCGGAATTACAGGTCCTCACGACAAGGAGACGCGTTCCGCCGGCCGATATAGTAGAGCTGACCGCCGCTATTCATTCCCTGGTTTGGTTTTTGGCGGCCCTGCCTGTTGGTTGAGCCAGCTCAGATATGCCCATTATCACAGAACAGGAAACAGTGCAAATCCAGTGAGCGATAACAAAGTGAAGTCCGTGGGGAAGCAACGAACACGCTTTAAATCCAATGAACATGAACTATCTAACAGTAAACACTTCCTTCTTCGTTCAATCGGAAAGTCTTTGCTTTAACATAAAGAAATCAGGGAGTAAGCTCGGAGTAGTCTCCTCAATCTGCGTGTTCATTTAAATTGTAATTATTATTTTGTCATTCAATTCTCAATGTCCTTTAGGAACTGGGGTCTCCTACGTCAAGCCTTGGTCGAGCAATAATTACACCTGAATTAAACATTTGCATCGCATCATGTGTCAAGTGCTTGTTTTCCTGAAATACAACTTTTTCAAGGTGTCATTAAAAGGACTTCTTTGAAAGAAATTATTCACACGGGAGTTGGTGAACGGCAGCTGTCAGCCGAGCTTAAACTCTGAGTCGGTAATATCTGATGTTTGATGTCGGCACTAGTCAGAATTAAACCATTTGAATGAGTAATCGGGCGGGAAAAAAACTATTTTTCATATTCAGAAATTTTTAAAAGCCTTAAATTTAGGTGTGACTGCACAAAGATCTCAAATACGCGCGCAGTGGCAATTTACTTCTCTACTCTTGGCAGGGCAAAATTCTCAATTATGGCATGCCTGAGTGCAGAAACCCGTAAAAACATGAGACAGGGTCTTCAATGTAAAGCCGATAATCTATGATTCAGACAGGCTAAGTTCTTGCACGTTAATCTCGAAAGTCACACATCGTCAGTCGCATACATTCTAGTCTGTCGACCTCACGCGCGACAATGAACTGGATTCCACAGGATGAAAATCCGACAGAGTCAGTATTTTGGCCACCTCTCTGTTAAACCGACAAGTACATCCCCTTCGCTCTATTCCTCATGAAGTTCCGTTTAACGTAGTGGCTCAGTCGCAGTAGGCAGCTTGCATAGCCAGAACGAACGCTCAACGGTTGAAAATTGTCGAGTCCAGGGATTTCGTTAACCTCTCGTACAGCTGTTCAGATCTGTAGAAGTGGCTGTATAGAGACTCGGGGTGGTGAGTCAACAATGTAAACTTCTAAATAAGTCTCTGAGCCCGATTTACAGCATGACATTGCGTTTTTCAGGAGCCTGTTACCTCTTATTTCCTCCTTCCTTGTCTCAGCACGCTTAAAGATCCCGAAAAGAAATAATTCTATCTCTATCTGAGCAAGTGGCCGCCAACTATCAGGAAAAGGCCGGCAGCAATCCATCTGCCAATTTTCGGTCAAGGCCATCTCGTTAACAGTTACAGGCAGAACAGTTGAAGTTGTCATGATATACAAGGCGTTGGTTGCACGTTGGGAAAATCAACAGCGGGGATCGATACCAAGGATTTGCCTACTGCAATTTTGCCTCGTAGGACTGATTACTTGTATGATTTTGTCCACCGCTGTGGAAAAATTAGTCTGAGTTCGCCTGCCTTTCAAGGTGGCTTGCCCCGATGGTCTGCGTTTTAGACGGAAAAGTAAATCAAGACTTAGTAAATGGATGGCCGCAATTTCATTTTGCTGGATTAAACAGTTCTTGTTTACGCGTCCACCGTCACCCCCGCAGAAAACGACGGCGACCACCACCACCACTGGTGATCACAATCCTGATGCTCCGTCGCCGATGCCGCCGCCGTCCAGCACCGCCAACTCCATCGCCTCCGCGACGATGGAAAAGACCACCACCTCTCCTGCTCCAACCACTGACGAGAGCACTCTCGAGGCCCGGTCACCCACCGCCAGTAATGTGGACTTGATCCCAACCTGTTCTTGTTGAAATTGTACCTTCATCCCGCGCATCGGCCTGGTCGGGCATTTGCGAACCAATCGTACAGAGACTTCGAACAAATGTTAGGAATCCCTTTATATGCTTGCCCCACCCACCCCAACTGTCCACACTCTCTACACACTCAAACCGAATTGAATCAGTGTGTTTGGAGTAAATGGCAAAATCTGACAAAGCCCCATTAAAAATACAAGTCTGCATGATGAGCAGTTAAATTTCAAATATTTGCAGGAAATTTCAGTCTGAAAAATGCATGCAACTGATAGTGAACAAGGGGTGTTAAAAAGCTGGAGAATTTTTTGAACATCAGCGAACAACATATTATCCGCTATGCGCGCAGTATGCTCAACAGTGTTCAAGTAGATGTAATCAAAATGGCCTACTGAAATAAAGATAGTACCGTGTTGATAACCATAACTGGCTTATCGCATGAGATTTGGGGAATTCTGGCTGACATTTAACAGGCGAGTACCCAGACGCCTATTAAACACACTCACATTGGTGAAATGCACGACATAAGTCGTTAAAATAGTTCCCTCGTTGTTTGGAAAGGAAGGAACCTGTCCTAGCGCGACATGCTCCCTTTTTAAGCTAACAAATACGACGTCGAATATTCGTCCTTGGTGCTAATTTGAAGTGATTTTTTCAGTTCACATGAAGAGCAAATCCCCGTATTACCTGGAACGTTAACATAAGGTCACCTCTGTCTTGTATGTAGTGGATAGAACAGGGATTTAAGGTGGTCATGCGCTGTTCACACATAAAATGCTTGAGTTCAGGAATATGCTTTGTAGCACGTCGTTGTATGCCTCCGAGAACATCTGTGCCTGTCCGCAGCCACGGTCGCCAAGCATGTACCGCATATTCAGCTTTAGACGCACAATTACTCCGCATATCCTATCGCATATATCTAAATCAATTTTTATATGCATCCTGCGCATTGACTTCGATGTTGACGTCGACCGCATTGAGAATTTCAAACAATGACCCGTTACGCTTTAATCGTATTTAACGAATACTACGGGGACTTTTGCATATTTACTATTTTAAATGATTCATTTTTCTAGGCATACCGTCAGGAAGACATATCTCCTTTTGGTCTCGCAGACATTATATGCAGTAACAAAGATTTCCCAACATTACATTTCATGCAACAGGTTCTCTCCATTTCTGCGGCTTCTCTATATCCTGTTGAAATACCTTGGGAGATTCTCTCATGTTCTATCACCCTATACAGCTGTGCCAGACTTTCTGCACCAGGTCATCTACATGGATAATAAAATTTGAGAAGCCTTATAACTGATTCCTATGGGACTCCACTTTTAACAGACGTCCAGTGTGAATAGTAACCACCCGCAGTAACCTTTTGTTTAGGACAAGTTACTGACTATTAAATCCAGTTCAACTGGCCACGGCCAATCGCTAAGTCTGGCATCATTTCAGCAAGGCGCTTTTTTGGAATGCAATCGAAGGCCTTTCTAGAGTGAAATTAAGGGACATCTACTAGATGTCTTTCGTCCGCTGCCTTTGGCAACCGTTCAAGCCATTTAAGGAGATTTGTAAGACAAGACCTCTTTTCGCAGAAACCATACTGGGCTGAGCTGATCTGATAGTGAAAGGCATCAAACACGGGCCTACTCAGTCACACGCGCAACAGCCACAGCAGAATTCATCGAATATCGACACACCAAGCCCACGTTTCAAATGCAACAACTCTCTCATCTTAATCATTACCATCTCCCCATTCATCCGCGGTGGCAATTCGCGGTTTCATCACCGTGACCAACTCACCAGCTCCCAAATTATACTGTCCTTATAACCAATGTACATGCAAGTAGCGCATCAGCCTGGCAGAATTGATTCGAATCCAATACATTACGACTGGAGAACCCGTATTAGAAGCGCGAAAACACATCCATTGACTTCGTGTTAAATGTCCGAACTGATAACGGATAGTTAGCCGCCGCACGGGCGAGATAGGTTATATGCGCCTCCATGCAAATCCGTGGTGAGCCGCCGCAGACCAAAGTCCATGCCCACGCCTTTTCTCACCGGCCCACACAGCACAAGTGGACCTCTCTCACATCATCCACCAAAGGCACGAAACAGGCACGTTTCACGTAAATAGGGAAGCATGTTCTTCGAATCCTTCTCTATGCAGTCTCTAGGTCACTCCAAGGCATGCGAGATTCGAGTCGCCCAGCACTTTTTGAGCAAACCCGGCAAGTTGTTCGGGACCAGGTCGCAGGTGGGCTGCTTTGGCTCTGTCAGACACCGCAGTCACTCCCGGCATCAGCTGATTGGCCAGAGGAGAAGCAGAGAGTAAGCCCGACTCCAAGGATCACACTTCCACAACACTTCCGTGCATATTACCCGCATTCATAAATCTGACGCGTTCGAATCCTCCACAACACATTAGGCATCGAGGATTTGAACTATGACAACTGGAGACACAAATCACTGGGTCTTGACTGTGATTTTACTTAGAGACTGCCTAGTGGACTATGAGTCAAGCTAAATGGCTCTTCCTTAATATGCCCCTTAGGGGGTTCACACCCCCGCGACATGCGAGACGCTCGCACAGTTTTATGCAAACCTGCTGTGTCGTTGTGAACTATGTCATATATAGCCTACGCTTCGGTCAGTACACATCGCCTACAGTGATGATTCGTCCCATCGATCCACCGTTAAATGCACATCAGCAAGTTCTCATTGCCTACTCATCCTTCAGAATAGCAATTTTCGACTTCTTCGACTGTCGGGGGTTTTTGAAGTCTAACGCTGTCCCAGATATTTTCCAAAAATATTTGGGTCTGTGGACCATGAACATGCGGTTCTGCAGTTATTTACTTCTGAATTTGCTGCTTCTTCTACACTATTGGAGGTGATATTCATGATATCCCTTACATTTCGCACCACTGTAATTAGTCGAAACTGTTGAATATCTTTACAAAGAGGCATACCAGTAGCAACAACATTTTATAGATAAATCTGGTAAATCATACTTCAAAAGCATTGCAGTAGTTATAATTTTTGTTGCTTAAGTGAGGTTTTAGTTTGTCCGCCTCCAGACAACCCAATGTCCTATTGAAGAGCCTTTATTTGCTGAATTTTAGAAATTTCGGAAAATATCAATTGTTATCAGGATTGGACAAGATAACGACAGTGATTTCCTCATTTTGACTCAACTGTGAAAAACTCTGCGACTCGGTAGGATTCGAACCCACGCAGCAAGAGTAAGGTTTAATATAGCCAACTCTCTAAAGAATTGAGCTACGAGGCCCCGCCGGACGACGCGAGTTAAATCACATTTTGGTCAAAATCTCGCGTCGTCCGTCGGGGCCTCGTAGCTCAAGTCCTTAGAGAGTTGACTGTATTAAACCTTACTCTTGCTGCGTGGGTTCGAATCCCACCGAGGCGCCAAGTTTTTAACAGTTGGGTGAATATGGATTATTCAAATCTGCCAAAATATCTATGAACAGCATTGTCTATCTTGAGTTTACATTTTGTTTCCAAAACGGTTTTTTGTGTGAAATTAATTTTGGATAGGAGCTTTTGATTGAACCGGTAATATCGTTAATTCAACTAGGCAAGGTTAAACCAACAGTCCATCCCCACGTCTCTTTCTGCCGACATTTGACCTGCTGGTGTGGACCAGCATTATATCTAGATGACCTTTTTCGGCCAAAAATGTTGTTTTAGGTGCGATCGGTGACCTATGCCGCAAAGTCGTCGAAGTAGCAGGACTCCTTTCAATGTTCCCTTGTCGTTAAAATGCGTCACGTTTTTGAATTTTATTCATTCTATTTTGCAGGTGTTCCCTATGGAAAGGGCCACCAGTGACACTGAAGGGCAGGCCTTGCAGAAGCTAACTGACTTGTCAATGGAGTCTCACTTTCGCAAATCCCATCACCTCGCATCTTATCTATACTTATAGGAGAATGTCAGTAGTATATTCTCAATATGGAAACCCGTGATTGTCATAATGTGTATTCTCCTTCAGCTTAATTACACAAATTTCTAAATACGCATATGGACTTTAAGCCAGTTTAGATTGTGCAGCAGACCCCCTGATTTCTTTACTAACACTACAATCCTTGCTCGCATCAAGAATTCACAAAATGTCTAATCTCTCTAAGCTAAAGTAACCAAATAACGGACGCCACCCATGAAGACATTGGAAACGTCGGGTTCAACGAACATGCGTTTTCAATTATTCATGCTTAGCCCATACAGTAATATGAGTCAGAAAAAAATGCAGCGAAAATTAAAACAGTCGAGTAACACTAGTTACTGGAAGGAGGGCTGAGGACGTCCAGCTATCTCGACCCTGTTGGTAGCTTGATGAAGGAGAAGAGGAGGGGTAAGTTAGTGAGCTATCCTTGTGTCTCGACGTTGTAGCACGACGTGGCCTATTGGAGGGACGCAAAAATTGCGCTTACCTTGAACCAGGGCCTTCTCTGCGTAAAAGGTTGTGTCTGGCTATCCGTGATGGGGTTCTGGTATGGCAATAATAAAAATCGTTAATTGAGACGGTAAATTAACGGATATTTTCAACCTTTGTTACTGTCATTCTTACATGCCCACAAGAGAACGCTTTATTCTGTAAGACCAACGTTAAAATGTTTAAGGAGTGTTGTTAAGTCGACATCCGGTCGCATTTTTCATTGCAGATAGGCCACACTCGCTCGGGTATTCCGGCTCTCCGATATCAATTACGGACTCTTACCACTTCACATGCTGAATCTCCCAAAGATAGCTTGCGTGGGGGGACTAAGTTTCTCAACAATGCACAAAAGGACGGTTCAGATCGCTCCTTCCTTGGGGCATTTGGTTAACACGTTGGTTCTCTGCACCTTCGAATTATCATTTTGGCGGAGCCGCAGTAGTTTTACACTCGGGATGGCAGTTTGCCAACAGTCTTTCTGACTTTGAAAATCAGGTAGCGATCCCATCCATAATGGGATGCACCTGAATAACGTGCTTTCTGAGGGTCCTGAGGGCTGAGGACGTCCAGTTATGTCGGCCCTGTTGGTAGCTTGATGAAGGAGAAGAGGAGGGGTAAGGTAGTGAGCTATCCTTGTGTCTCGACGTTGTAGCACGACGTGGCCTATTTGACGGACGCGCAAACTGCGCTCACCTTGAACCAGGGCAGGTTGGGGGCTTGATAAACGCCTTCTCTGCGTAAAAGGTTGGGTCTGGCCATTCGTGATAGGGCCACAGGACGCGCAGGCGACGACGTCAAGTAATTGAATGCAAAGGGAAAGCTATTGGAAATGCGCAGTTTTACTGTGAGTGGTTGACAAATAGTCGCTCTAACCCCTTACCCTAACCTCTGACCCTAACCCCTAACTATAACCCCTGACGCTTAATCCTGATCCCTAACCCCAATCCCAACAGTATTGTGTCCATCAGGCGGGGCTACAGAAACACATCTTACCCTTTTTATCTTTACTAGGCAATTTTTGGGGGTTGTGGTATGGTAATGATAAAAATCGTCGATTGAGACGGTAAATTAACGGATACTTGTAAACATTTGCCACTGTCATTCTTGCATGCCCAGAAGAGAACGCTTTATTCTGTAAGATCAACATTAAAATCTTTAGGGAGTGTGGTGCAGTCGACATTCGGTCGCATTTTTTATGGCAGTTAGGGCAAACTCGCTCGGACATTCCGGCTCTCGGTTGTCAATTACTGACTCTTGCCACTTCACATTCAGAATCTTTCAAGGATTGCTTGCGTGGAAGGGACTACGTTTCTTAACATTGCGCTGAAGTACGGTTCGGGTCGCTTTATTCCCGGAGAATTTGGTTGACACGATGGTTCACTGTATCTTCGAATTATCCTTGTGGTTGAGCCGCGATAGTTTTACACTCGGGGTGGCAGTTTGCCAACAGTCTGACTGACTTTAGAAGTCAAGTAGCGATTCCATCCCTAATTGGATAATACCTGAGTAACGTGCTTCCTGAGGACGACTGCTGGTTTCGTAATGCTGCTGACTGGCGGCGGCGGTGTCTTTCCATTTCCTGAACAATACTTTCGAATTGAAAGGCAAAGAGCTTCATGTCCTGCCACACACCTAATTCACTTGTGAGGTTGAATACGAAATTATTCGCAACCTGCGGTTCACGAACATGCCCCCGGCAAACATGGCCGAAGCGCTCTTGTTTCGAATTTTCTCAAACTTCTTTTCGATTGTTTTGCTGCAAAAGACGATTTCCGCATGAGAATTTCCGTGCCAGGCCTGATTTTTTGACCGAAGACACTTCATCAGGCGTGCATGAAATGCTCCTAAGCATATGATATATATTTTTAATGGAAAAACATGGATCAGAGGGAATTCAATGATGGCTAAACTTAAGCGTGTCCTCAAGGTGTTTCCTTCGTGGTAGCATCCTGAGCTCCGGCTGTGCATCATTTCGACCGGTCATATAAATTATACTTTTAAAAAATAATTCCTTATGTGGTGCGTTTTTGCAAACAGTTTTAAGTGCCTTTTGTTTGGTGAATTACATACTCCAGAAAGCATAAACAAATACGGGGGTTTCGCGTGTGGCCGCCTAACATCTAGGATGCATTGGCTACCATGTACATGCAGCTGCCTCAAACAAGGAGCAGTTCATGGAGTAGGTCTCTTCATTTTGTCATGGATCAAATCCTTCCTAATCAATGATTAAAAGAAAACATTGCAGCATTCCCGTCTTTGTCAGTAAAGTTCTGGTATACTCAAATATCTGACTGATATTGTAGAATCCTTGCCTCGCTAAAAGGTCTTCTGAAACTCGTTTTTCATCGGATCAACTTTACTGAATGTCAAAGGCTGAAACACTTATGATGAAAACGCAGGTGATATAGGCAAAGTAGAACAGGTATCTTAGACACCAAGAAGAAAATAAGCGGAAGGAACGAACTAAAGCATCAACGTAACCCATGTTTCTCACTACATCAAAATATGCAGCAATAAAGCAAAACTGTGGGCGGATAAAGACTTTTACAGAGATCAGTAAGCATTTTTGAATAGTACAAACACATGAGCATGATATGATGTTCGTTCAGGTGCTAGTACTTTAACCATATATGAGAATACCCTTTAAAGGCCAACTCTCGATGAGGAAAATCCTAACTGTGTCAGGAAACAGTGAAGTAGTGGTGAAAAATATTCCCTGAACGTATACAAGTGAAGATGAGGCGATATAGTTATTGCTCCAAGTATAGAAACCAACAGAACAACGAGCTCTTGGCTCAGTGGCCAGAGGTGATAGACTTTTAACTAACATGGCATCGTGTCAGGACTTAGGTGTTCAACACTTCGAGGTTAGGTATGACCGTACAACGGCGACTAATGAGGCTGGAAATGGTCATTCCAGTTGCTCTTGCCGGTAGTGCAACTCCGTCTATATTACGCAACACTGTGCGGCTGATGGTTGGGCTCAATAGGGAGCCCCAAGGCACATGATCGGTGAGCGCGTCTCTACCATAAAAGCCTTTCTACTCAAACCCCGTCACACCACTCATCAAACCTAAATTAAGAGTTTGTTTTTGTTGTGGTGAATTCCCTATAATAGCCTTTGCTTCCTGAGCCCCGTAACATACCCTGATGATTTTTTTCAAAAAAGATCTTTGAATAAGGCAAAGGCGACAAAGCATGCAGTATTTACTGACGTCATAAATTGCAAGACCTCTCATTCAGCTGCGTACGGTCATTGCATAGTTATATGCCAAGGCAAACTGTTTAATCAACGATTGACCTAGAGATATAAAACGTGATAGGTAACCTGAAACATGGGCCTAGTATGCGGGTGCATATGGCCATTTCACGTTTTATCTCTCTAGGTTGATCGTTGATTGAACAGTTTGCCTTGGCATATAACTATGCAATGACCGTACGCAGCTGAATGAGAGGTCTCGAAATTTATGACGTCAGTAAATACTGTATGCTTTTTCGCCTTTGCCTTATTCAACTTTATTCCGGGAAAACATTGCTTCAAAAATGATCTTTCAAATTTTATTTTGTTTAGTGGCAAGGGACATTTTGCTGTCGGTTGAATACCTTATACGACCTTAGTCGGCAAGAGGTGAAATTTCGGTAAGATCGCATGTAGTAGCCAGGAATGGGCAAGTGGACGGCGACCTTAACCCTAATCCTAACCTTAACCCTAACCCTCACCTCAACCTTAAATGTTAAACGTTAACCCTAACGGCAACCCTAATCCTAGTCCTAACCGAAATTGTAAACGTGATCGTAGCCCTTAGACATGGCCGTAACTGAAAAACCTAACCCTAATACTGAAACCTAATCGTACGCTCAAACCCTAAACGTAACCCGAAAACCTAGACCTATAGGCATAACCCTAACCCGAATATCGAAAAACCATTAATCGGTACTCTAATCCTAACCTCAAACGCAAGACGGAAATCAAATGGGTCAGATGTAATTATGAAGCGCCACAAAATAACCCCAGTAAACAAACTCCCCACCACCTGTAATACAGGGCCCGGTTACCAACTGCGATCTAGCCGAAATTTCTTCAGTCTTTGCGATTCAGTTGAGGCTAGCCTGTGATGTCACAGGAGGTCCACGGACAACGAGTCCACCTTACGCCTCCACGCTGTAGAAATGCCAACGGAATTTCCAACTGGATATTCGCGGAAAGAGTGCACTAAAGGAGGTAGACAGTTCGACTGTCGTTACCGACGGTACCCACGATGTGCCCCCTATCATTGCAGATGAAGGGAAGATTACTTGCACGTCAGAATCTTTATGTGATCTGTTACATCCTCCAATAGTATGACGCCAGTTCTGTGCGGAATAGAAGACAGACAGGATAGGAGAGAACAGCTTTACTGCGTCAGTCACCCTGTGTACATCAACTCTTAATCCATCCGTCCGTGGCTTCGTATTTAAGGGTTCAGCCTTCGTCTGGTTTGCGTGTTCCTACTGGCCCAGTCCTGAGCGCCCGCATGGGCAGGCACTCGCGTGTTGCTGACCCCTGGAGGTCGCGCGTGACTCGGCGGCTTGCTAATATCTGGCTCGCATGCCGGCTTCCTAGGCGAGGCTCTCCTTCCGGTTTGCGGTCAGGCGTGACCTCCGGACCACCGGAACGGTGCGTCCTAACCTGATCATAGGCTTGTGCAGCATCGACCGCACTTTTCTACTTCTCACCCACCTGAGTATGGTGTCACGACAGAGCCAAGCTGACCGTAGACGGGGTCCTGCGCAAGGGCCGACAAGGCTAAACAGTAAGTCTGCGCGTGCTGCACTCGCCTGCTCTATGCATGATGGACATGCTTTTCACGCAAACAAGGAAGGCACGCCGTGGGCTCATCTGAGTAGGAGTGCCAGAAAAACCGCATTAAGATGGAGTCAGTAAAGCCTGACCCTCCATCCTGTGGTCTTTCCAGTCACGACATTCAGCACATGTGATAAGTTATAGGCGCGTTTAATCGTTTATAGTGGGTGATATGCGCTGAGTGACGTGGGGACGGAGTCGCTAGTGTGGACCTCACTCTTTCATTCCTACCGCAGGCGCCAGTCCACTGTTCGAGCCAATCAGTCAAGAGATGTGCGGATTGAGCGCGAGTGGCCATACATGACCTAGTCAACAAAAGCACAGCAGATTTGCACAGAACTGGACGGGCGTCTGGCATGTCGCGCGGGTGTGAACCCCTTAAGGGGCATATTAAGGAAGAGTCATTTAGCGTGACTCATAATCCACCAGTCAGTCTCTGAGTACAATCGCAGTCAGGACCCGGTGATTTGTATCGCCTGTTGGCATACTTTAAACCTCGACGCCTAGTGTGTTGTGGCAGATTCGGACGCGTCAGATTAATTAATGCGAGTTATAGGCACGGAAGTGTTGTGGAAGTGTGATCCTTGGAGTCGGCCTTACTCTCTATCTCCCCTCTGGCCAATCAACTGATGCCGGAGTGAGTGCGGTGTCTGACAGAGCCAAAGCAACCCATCTGCGCTTGACACACACGACCTGGTCCCACACAACTTGCCACGTTTGCTCAAAAGGTGCTGTGCGACTCGAATCTCGCATGAATTCGAGTGATATAGAGGCTGTCTAGTGAAGAATTCGAAGAACATGCTTCCCTATTTAGGTGGAACGTGCCTGTTTCGTGCCTTTGGTGGCTGATGTGAGAGAGGTCCACTTGTGCTGTGTGGGCCGGTGAGAAAAAGCGTGGGGATGGCTTTTGGTCTGCGGCGACTCACCGCGTATCTGCATGGAGGCGCATGTAACCTATCTCGCCGCTATTTGCCACCGGGGATGGATGGGGAGATGGTAGTGATTGAGATGAGAGAGTTGTCGCATTTGCAAGGTGGGCTTGGTGTGCCGGTATTGCAATGATTTCTGCTGTCGCTTATGCGCGTGTGACGGAGAAGGCCTATGCCTGATGCCTTTCACTATCAGATCATCTCAGTCCAGTATGGTTTCTGCGAGAAGTGGTCCTGTCTTACAAATCTCCTTAATTCCCTTAAACGTTTGCCAAAGTCAGCGGACGAATGGCATCTAGCTGATGTCACTTAGTTTCACTCCAGCAAGGCTTTCGATTGCATTCCCCAAAAGCGCCTTCCCCAAAAGATACCAGACTTAGCGATTGGCCGTGACCAGTTGAACTGGATTTAAGAGTCAGTAACTTGTCATTGGCAAAAGGTTACTGCGGGTGGTTACTATTCTCACTGGACGTCTGTTAAAAGTGGAGTCCCATAGGAATCATTTATAAGGCTTCTCCAATTTATTATCTATGTAAATGGCCCAGTGCAGAAAGTTTGACATACCTGTGTAGGGTGATAAAAATGAGAGAATCCCTTAAGTTATTTCAACAGGATGCAGAGAAGCCGCAGAAATGTGGAGAGCCTGTTGCATGAAATTTAATGTCGAGGAACCTGCGATAATGCACATAATGTCGGCGAGACCAAGCAGAATTATGCCTTCACGGCAGTATTCCTTGAAAAACGATTCAGTTAAAACCGTAAATATGCAGAAGGCCCTGTAATATTCGTTAAATACGATTAAAGTGTAACGGGCCATCGTTTAAATTTCTCAATGCGGTCGACGTCAACATCGAAGTCAATGCGCAGGATGCATATAAAAATTGATTTAGATATATGCGATAGGATATGCGGAGTAATTGTGCGTCTAAAGCTGAATATGCGGTACATGCTTGGCGACCGTGGCTGCGGACAGGCACAGATGTTCTCGGAGGCATACAACGACGTGCTACAAAGCATATTCCTGAACTCAAGAATTTTATGCATAACCAACGCATGACCACCTTAAAGCTCTGGTCTCTCCATTACGTAAAAGACAGAGGTAAATTTATGTTAGCGTTTAAGTTAATACGGTGATTTGCTTTTCAGGTGAACAGGAAAAATCGCTTCAAAATTGCATCAAAGACGAAACTTCGACGTCGTAATTGCCAACTTAAAAAGGGACCATGCCGCGTTTGGATAGGATCCTTCCTTTTCCTACAAAGAGTCATTCGACGAGGGCATTTTTTAACGACACATGTCGTGCGTTCCACCAACGTGAGTGTGTTTACTAGTCTGTTAAAGGTCAGCCAGAACCCAAATCTCATCCGACGAGTCAGTTATGATTATAAACACGCTACTATCCTGCTTACAGTAGCCCATTTTGGGTACATCAACTTTCACACCGCTGAACATACTGCGCGCATACGCGGCTAATATGTTATTCGCTGTTGTTCAAAAATTCTTCAGCTTTTTAGCACTCCTGGTTCACTATCAGTTGCATGCATTTCGCATACTGAAATTACCTGCAAATATCTGAAACTTAACTCCTCGTGATGCAGACTTGTATTTTTAATGGGGCATTCGCAGGCTTTGCCATTTACTCCAAACACACTGATTCAATTCGTTTTGGGTGTGTAGACAGTGTGGAAAGTTCGGGCGAGTGGGGCAAGAGTATAAAGGGATGCCTGACATTTGTTTTTTCCATCGTCCCGACGGATCTGCGTAGGCGATAGTGTTGACGGTGCTCGACGGCGGCGGCGGAGCATCAGGAGTGTGATAACCAGCGGTGGTGGTGGTGGTGGTGGTGGTGGTGGTGGTGGTGGTGGTGGTGGTCGCCGTCGTGAACCTCGTTATTATTGATGTAGGGGTGACGGTGGAGGCGTTTACATAGACAACAAGCAAAGTTGTCAGGTAGTTGTCACACTGGGCCCGAAGATGCCAGGCGAGGCCGATCTGCGAGGAATTTTCGCTTACATTGTGGACATGGTGGATAAAGTTGGTTATTAGCATTGTGGGTCGGAGTCGCCTGAGCATTGTTAATCGCTGTTTTGGCTTTGGCAACTACGATTTTGTTGTCTTCGTGTATTGATGCTTTATTCTTCACTGCTCTTAGGTCTAGTCTATCTTGTAAGAGATTATCCCACGTCCCCCAGCTTAGGTTGCTATTGCTTGAAGGAGGTTTTCAGGGTGACCTTGTAGCGTCGTTTTAATCCGCATGGTAGGTGAGCAGTCGTAGTGACTTAGCCATACAAGAGTTGCGTATATAATCGCTCATCGTCCCCCTGGCGAGATGTCCGTCCCAGCGCAATTGCGTTTGCCTCATTATGGCCTACATGTTGAGGATTCCGGTCGACCCCAAAACACCCCTGTGAGTTTGTAGTAAAAAATAAATAGTAGGCGAGTATAAGGGTCTGTTAACAAAAACTACTTAATCCAAAAAAATCAAATAACAGCAATCCGCATACTGAGTTTCGATTTACTTTTTTGTCTGAAACGCAGACCATCGGGGCAAGCCAACTTGAAAACCAAGTGAACTCAGCCTGATTTGTGCAGAGCGATGGACGAAACCCCACAAGTAATCAGTCCTACGAGGCAACATTGCAGTAGGCAAATCCCTGGTATCGATTCCCACTGTTGATATTCCTGAAAACGCACTGTCATGCTGTACATCAGACGCAGAGACTTATTCAGAAGTTTACATTGTTGACTCACCATCCCGAGTCTGTATACAGTACGAGAGGTTAATGAAACCCCTAGACTCTGACATTTTTAACCGTTGAGCGTTGGTTCCGGCTATGCAAACTGCCTATTGCGACTGAGCCACTATGTGGAACGGAAATTCATGAGGGATAGAGCGAAGGAGATGTATTTGTCGATTTAATAGAGAGGTGGCCAAAATACTGGCCTTGTCGGATTTTCTTTCTATGGAGTCCGGTTCATTGTCGCGCGTGAGGTCGACAGACTAGAATGTATGCGACTGACGATGTATGACTTTCGAGATTAACGTGCACCAGCTTAGTCTGTTTGAATCATTGATTGTGTGCGTTACATTGAAGACCCTGTCTCGTGTTCTTACGGGTTTCTGCACATAGGCATGTCATAATTGACAATTTTTCCCTGCCAAGTAAATTGCCACTGCACTTTTCATTGAGCTCTTTACGCAGTCACACCTAAATTTAAGGCCTTTAAAAATTTGTGAATATGAAGGACAGTTTTTCCGCCCGACTACTGATTCAAATGATTTAATTGCTGACTGGTGCCGACATCAAACATCAAATACTGCCAACTCATAGTTTCTGTTCGGCTGACAGATGCCGTTCACCAACTCCCGTGTGAATAATTTCTTTCAAAGAAGTCCTTTTAATGACACCTTGAAAAGGTTGTATATCAGGTAAACAAACACTAGACACATGATGCGATGCAAATGCTAAATTCAGATGTAATTATTGCTTGGACAAGCCTCGATATAGGAGACCCGAGTTCCTAAAGGGCATCCAGGATTAAATCACAAAATAATAATTACAATTTAATTGAACACGCAGAATGAGGAGACTACTCCGAGCTTACTCCCTGATTTCTTTATGTTAGAGCAAATACTTTCCGCGTTAACGAAGAGGAAGTGTTTACTGTTACATAGTTCATGTTCATTGGATTTAAAGCGTGTTCGTTGCTTCCCCACAGACTTCACTTTGTTATCGCTCAGTGGATTTGCACTGTTTCTTGTTCTGTGATAATGGGCATATCTGAGCTGGCTCAACCAACAGGCAGGGCCGCCAAAAACCAAACCAGGGAATGAAGTGCGGTGGTCAGCTCTACTATATCGGCCAGCGGAACGCGTCTCCTTGTCGTGAGGACCTCTAATTCCCGTAGGCTCTTAGCCAGAAAACAACGTCTTAAGTAGAATGCGAACTTCCTAAATCCGTTATTGGTTTACCCCAATAGTTGACCAGAGGAGTCTTTTATTGCTGATGTAACAGGAGCATAATCGATAGTTTTTTGGGGCCTGTTCAAAGTATGCTCAGCAACTACTTAAATCCTGATAACGTTTACTTTTCCCAACTTCAGCTTTGCTGATTACCCCAATTTCGTCGCGTGCATGGTGGTAACGTGCAATCAGTGGTGATACGAAACTATCCATCATATGCCTACAGGTGAAACACAAAAAAACACCGAGTATTGTTTGTGGAAACAGGAAAAAACTAGTCCCATCTAACAAAAATTAACGCTACTAAAGAAAACTCTGCCTCTTCGTGCTCTTTGAGAGTTCAATCATGGCAGTATGTGGTTGTACTCACAAGCAGTATATTCACGCTCAATTGCAGAATGTACTTATTAGACAACATATACAAAAAATTTTGCCGAGAAAACGTTATTCTACGAGATTACATGATGGGTGTCGGATTACACCAACGACCTCAGTTCTGGTAGGCAACATTGAGAAATATCTGGTATGAAGGCCAGCTTTGTATTTGCAATATCTGCCTCCTTAAACGCATTTAAATGTCGAACGAATGATAAACAAAAAGGACAGCAAGTTTCACTTTTGTATGGAATCAGAACATTTTCTGACTTTACTTGATATAAACAGGTTTCAGTCGTTTCTCATTGAGTCATACCACAGCACATCAGTTGAGAATGTATTTATTAGACAATATATACAAAGAATGTTTGCCGAAAAAGTGTTATCCTATGAGATTACATGATGGATTTCGGATTACGCTAACGGCCCCAGTTCAGGTGGATAACATTGAGAAATATCTGGTATGAAGGTCAGCTTTGTTTTTACTCGTTTGCAATATCTGGCTCATCAAAAACAGTTAAATATCGAACGAATGATGAACAAAAAGGAGAACAAGTCTCATTTATGTATTGAATCAAAACATTTGCGACCTTTACTCGATATAAACAGGTTTCAGTCGTTTCTCGCCGACCACAGCACATCAGTTGAGAATACCTGCGAATGTAAACCAAGATGAGGCGAATTGTGAGCTTCTGTTTCCTATGCAATTGCACGATGACTTTATGTTCACTAGCTTTTGGCAGCGATAACCTTAAGTTCTTCGAGATCGTTTTAATTATAGATGTAGTTCTTATACATCGATCAGCTCCGCATCCGACGTGGGTAGTTAGCACTGCTGCAGAGATCTCCGGCGGTGTAATATCACCCAGTAATAGTGCAGCAAGTCTTTACGTACGTATGAGTCGTGCCTGAAGCTTTTAATTGTCTGCATTTCGTTTGTAACCCAGTCATAGGCAAAAAGGTCGCAGTATCCTCATGCACAAGTGGTGAACAGTTCGATCATCATAATTCCCTTTGTCAACGCATTTCAAGGAATAAATTCACGTCCAGTTGACGGTCTTCGGACTGCGCACACAAGTATTATGGCATTAGCAGTTGTTTAACTGTCACAGAACTCGGTGCTGTGCTTAAAAACAAAGTTTACCCGACTGCGGTAACCCAACATCATTATCTGGATAGCATGCTTGCAACCACCTCTCATTTATCTGTTTTCAACCACATGAAACCTCAGAGCCTCTATGCCCACACCCGGTTACTTACACCGAACGTAGACGCCATTCCGAACCACACATTGCAGAGTTTTTAGCGACCCCTCAGTGGTACAGAGATTCTTTATTCTTGGCTCGTCTAAATAGGGGGCATGGCCCGACGATTCCTGCCACAGAGCGTTTAATGAGAGACTTTATGGAAATTGGTATTTATTAGATTTCAAATAATGCCAACTCACTGTATGCGGTACTAAAACTATCCTCGCATGAGAATGCACGCTTTTTCATAACACATCGTGTGTCGTCGTGTCTCTTAAATTTCTGTGTGCGAAGAATGTTCCAGTTCATCTCCCCTTATGAGGTTAAACAAAGTCGTTTTGGAGCATGCCAGAAAGGCGTTGTTAAAAAGGCTGATTGTGCTAAGAAATCATTCTTACCCCTACAATCGCCTTGGCATTATCACAAAATGGCGTAGGCTTTAGTGCGAGATTTACTTTGATCAGTCTTATTTTCTTATACTTCGGGAAAAGTTTGGCACAGAAAATGTTCTTTTGGAATTTGTCAAAATTATACAAAAAGAAGGTTTAATTAACGAGACGAAATGCTCTAAGAGGCTGTAACTTTTATTGTGAAAACTTTTGAGGTTGGTCATCCAGCTCATCGTCAGACTTTGCAGCTGTGGCAGGCGAACATCGGTTAACGAAAAGCCCGTTTATCAAGACTCCTGGGGGGAAAACTGACCGTTGTTCAGGTGAAATTTTGCCCTGTCATTCATGAATCCGTAACGGTAAATCGCGATTATCAGCATTGTACAAAAGTACCTAGAAACTGATAAGTAGTAGAAGCGATCGCTGGAACATGAGCTTTAATCGCCTGACTTCAACAGCAAACACCCAGTCAGCCACAAACGCAGCTGCGTAAGGACGCTATATCGGCGTGTCGAGTCGCACTACGGTGAACAGGAGGACAACAGCTTCCGCATTTCGTTACCTTCGATGGGTTTTAGAGAAAGTGGTTACCCGCGCAACTCCGTCAGCCGGTGCATGCGCAAACGATATGAGCGAAAAATACGCACTGACCCCATATTTTGTCGAACGATCTCCTGGGCCGTCAGTCGCCTTCTCCCACCACTTCGGGTAGGAGTTGCGCACACACCGGAGGCAACCATTAAACGTCAGTTGATGGGACCAAAAGACCCACTGCTACGGTAAGGAACGTCTGGAGTCGTTAATCGGATCTAGTGTAGTTGCGGACAAAAAGAATATGTCGGAGAATCTGGAAGATTGCTCCGGTCGCGAATCGCCGAACAAGTTGCAGCAGTGCGGAGAAATGATGCCAACTCTCAGGTCGCGACCCGTTCGACTAGGTCCGGCCACACATTCAAATTTGATGAGGCCGAAATTCGCGCGTGAGGTGATGATCCGTGGGATCACTAATGTTGGACATTATGACTAACTGAAACGCATATGGCTTGACAAACTAACTAATGAACTTCTTCAGCCTGAAACTTCTAAACATATCATATCATAATACCCCAGGGAAAACCTAGGGCTTTTATTGTTTATTAAAATCCATGCCTTAGCATAAAATACGAGTTAGAAATTGGTTCAGAAGTGCAGACAGATGAGTATCTTTGGCAAACCAGCCACACCCTGTGGAATATTTACCAGCAGTTGGTGACAAACACTTAGTAGCTGCATGCAGTCTTAGCATCTAGCACTGTGGAAGTTATATAATTTCTACTAGTCGGCAGTTCCACAAATCCATGTCATATTTTTTCACGTGAAGCGTCGGTCAGTTTTTATCCTAACGAAAAACCCTAATGGTAACGCCATGATCTGTCAATCCCCTAGGGAAACTGTGATTAGCTACGACTCCGACCATAACCGTGACCACGCCTGCAATGAGTAATCTTAGCCCTTAACCGAAGCCCGTTACGGAAAATTAGAGCGCAACCCTGATCCTGATTCAAGCCTTAAGGCCCTAACCCTAATCCTAAAACCCCAACCATAAGGTCCTAGGCAAAAGATACCAAACCAAACCTCAACCACAAATTCAAACCACAACCCACTTCTGGCGGCTACGGTCCTTAGAATAGCCCAGCACCGTATACTAAGTCTACCCCTAACCGTGGCCCTAATCCTATCCTTGAACCCGCTGCGGGCAACTTTAAAGTTACTGGGGCCATTGAAGGTTATAATCCGTCGATCGCGTAACCCTATTCGCAACATATTGTCAGACAAACCGTTATAAATCCACAATTACCCAAATAAGGTAAAAAGGTAGACTTTTGAGCAACCTCCCATGGGGGAAATGCACATCAATCCTCCCCATCTGAAGCGACTAAAAGACTTTGGACCTGAGCAAAGGCCAGCAGGAAATATACGTCATGGCAGAGCCAAGTCAATGTTTCACATCTTTGAGGGCTGATTGGGCTTTGCTAGGGAGGTAGCATCATATGTACCGAAAAGCCATGCAAGCCAACCAAGTAAATCCCAACAGGCCTCATTACTCCGTAAGAACAATCGGGGAGAGCCCCCCACCATTGTTTATTCCCGATCGAAACCGACAGGACAACCGGCCTGTGGCCCAGTGGTTAGAGGCGTGGGCTTCTAACTAACAGGTCGCGAGTTCGATCCTCGGGTGTTCCACACTTCGGGGTTGGGTATGACTGGCTGACGATGGCTAATAAGCCGGAAATGACCATCCCAGTCTCCCTTGTCTTTGTCGGTAATAACGTACTACCTATATCATGCACCACTGCGAGGCTGCTGATTGGGCTCGAGAGAGAGTCCATAAGGCACAACGGAACGAGTGAGTTCCGTAAGAACGATCGATGAGCGTCCCTACCATTTACTTATGCTGTCTGAAAGGACGTACTTCGTCAGGCGCAGTATCTGTTTAACGCCATTCTTCCCGATATGCGATTTGCGATAGAAGAATAAAAATAAACCGTGGTAACCCTTCTTCTCTGCATTAATGGCACGAAGCCCGAATGCTAAAGACGAGATAACAACTTAATGCCATGTTGGACTCGCGCCAGGCAAATTCTCGACTTCCATGGAAAGCTTCCGGTTGCAGGAATTTAGAGTTGCATGAAGATGTTCCTCAAACGCGCTTAGATCGGCTGCGTCAACCCTAGAGAAATACATGCGCAGCTGGGTATACTTATCGTCTTTTTGTTCGAAGTCACAATATATGAGACCTTACAGCTCCGGCTTTCATATGCTGCCGAGGTAAATAATAACTGAAGTCAGGTAGAAGTATGGCACCCGATGGTTTTCATCAAAATTTGTTGGAAGAAGTCGAGTGCATCCACGTAAGACGCGGTTCCGCAGTTATACATCAGCACAATGTCATTTTGCATCGCTGAATAATATAATTACTTATGGACAAAATCTCGTTTGGCAGTGTTGTTTGGTGTTTTATTCTACTCCCTAACTGACGTGTATATGTAGGCAAGACTGGGTACGATATGAGTACCAGTCATCACAGCTTCATGGCACATCCTAAGTCTACCCCTCTGGGTGGCAGCCACAGAAATCCATCTTTGACTAGGAGTAATACTAAGAGTAATAGGAGTGATCGCGACCTCCCGCCAGCGTCTATTACACTGCACAGCCACTGGGGGAGGAACAAATCCGGCCGCTAACTGAACGAAAATCCCGCATAAACGCCTATGCTTCCTCGTTCCATGCATACTGACCACGGTCTTCTGTTTTAGTAGCGCGGATCGCACAAAGGCATGTCCGGTTCTGAATCATAAAACAATGCCTTCTTCCTTGTTTCAGTAAATAAACTGTTTTCTTCGTCTGCAGCATTTTCTCTGCAGAGCTGTGGGCGTCAAAGCACTTATGATGAGGGTAAGTCTCTTTTTTTTCAAGACGTCCTGTCACCACCTCATATCGCTAAAAGATGAAAAGGCAACGTTTTCGTGAACTGAAACCGGGCGAGATGTTTAGTTAGATATGTAGTTTTCTCGGTAAATGAAAAATCTTTCCCTACTGTAGCTTTTGGAGGTTATTATCGGGGTTTCCAACTCACGCCAGTCGTTCCGATTGTTAAAATTAGAGTAAGCAAGATTTGTTTTATGCATTTTATTTGTGAAATAAGCCAGCCGATTTCGGTATGGCCTTTGGATTGTCGAATCTTGACTTCAGCTCAAAGTCTATGCCTTGTGAAAAGGTGGGACGATTGCAATGTCTCTATCAAGGTTACAAACTCCCAATCGGTTCAGTGAAAATGGATGTCTTAGTAGCGAGTCAGATGGATAAACATTCATTCGCTTTTATGAATAGCAGCAAGCGTGGATTTGATTTAGAAAGATAACTGTCGGTTTAACTTTGCCTAGTTGAATTAACGTTATTACCGGTTCAATCAAAAGCGCCTATCCAAAATTAATATCACACAATCACCGTTTTGCAAGCAAAATGCAAATTCAAAATAGAAAATGCTGTTCATATATTTTTGGCAGATTTTGAATAATTCATATTGACACCTTCGTTAAAAACTTGGCTCCTCGGTGGGATTCGAACCCACGCAGTAAGAGTAAGGGTTTGATACAGCCAACTCTCTAATAACTTGAGCTACGAGGCTCCGGCGGACGACGCGAGATTTTGACCCAAATGTGATTAAAATCGCGTCGTCCGGCGGGACCTCGTAGCTCAAGTGGTTAGATCGTTGGCTGTACTAAAGCCTTCCCCTTACTGCGGGGTTTCGAATCCCATCGAGGCGTCGAGTTTTTCGCAGTTGTGTCAATGTGAAGAAAATACCGTCTTTATTTTTACCCATCCTGATAATAATTGACATTGTTCGAAATTTATAAAATTCTGCAAATAAAGGCTATTGAATAGGGCATTCGGCTGTTTGGTGGCGGAAAAGCTAAAGCTAAACCTAAGCAACTAAAATTTTATCTACTGCAATTTTTTATATATGTTTCACCAGATTTATCCATGAAACGTTGTTGCTACTGTGATGCCTCTTTGTTAAGATATTCAACGGTTTCGACTTAGTACAGTAGTACAAAATTTACGAGATATCATGAATTTTGCCTCCAGTAGTGTAGAAGAAGCAGCAAATTCAATAATAAATAGCTTTGCAGAGCTCCATC
>CACRXP010000413.1:105457-160894 GCA_902702965.1 Spirometra erinaceieuropaei | reverse complement strand
GGAGGATTGATGTGCATTTCCCCCATGGGAGGTTGCTCAAAAGTCTACCTTTTTACCTTATTTGGGTAATTGTGGATTTATAACGGTTTGTCTGACAATATGTTGCGAATAGGGTTACGCGATCGACGGATTATAACCTTCACTGGCCCCAGTAACTTTAAAGTTGCCCGCAGCGGACTCAAGGATAGGATTAGGGCCACGGTTAGGGATAGACTTAGTATACGGTGCTGGGCTATTCTAAGGACCGTAGCCGCCAGAAGTGGGTTGTGGTTTGAATTTGTGATTGAGGTTTGGTTTGGTAGCTTTTGCCTAGGGCCTTATGGTTGGGGTTTTAGGATTAGGGTTAGGGCCTTAGGGCTTGAATCAGGATCAGGGTTGCGCTCTAATTTTCCGTAAAGCGCTACGGTTAAGGGCTAAGATTACTCATTGCAGGCGTGGCCACGGTTGAGGTCGGAGTCGTAGCTAATCAGAGTTTCCCTAGGGGGTTGACAGATCATGGCGTTACAATTAGAGTTGTTCGTTAGGATAAAAACTGATTGACAGTTCACGGGAAAAAATATGACATGGATTTGTGGAACTGCCGACTAGTAGAAATTATATGGCTGCCACAGTGCTAGATGCCAAGACTGCATGAAGCTACTAAGTGTTTGTCACCAACTGCTGGTAAACATTTCAGCAGGGTGTGGCTGGCTCGCCAAAGATACTCATCTGTCTGCACTTCTGAACCAATTCCTAACTCGTATTTTATGCTAAGGCATGGATTTTAATAAACAATAAAAGCCCTAGGTTTGCCCTGGAGTATTATGATATGATATGTCTAGAAGTTTCAGGCTGAAGAAGTGCATTAGTTACTTTGTCAAGCCATTTGCGTTTCAGTTAGTCATAATGTCCAACATTAGCGATCACACGGATCATCACCTCACGCGCAAATTTTGGCCTCATCAAATTTGAATGTGTGGCCGGACCTCGTCGAACGGGTAGCGACCTGAGAGCTGGCATAATTTCTTCGCACCACTGCCACTTGTTCGGCGATTCGCACCCGGAGCAGTCTTCCAGTTTCTCCGACACATTTGTTTTGTCGGCAACTACACCCGATCCGATAAGCGACTCCAGACGTTTCGTACTGCAGCAGTGGGTCATTTGGTCCCATCACCTGACGTTTAATGATTGCCTCCGGTTTGTGTGCAACTCCTACCCGAAGTGGTGCGAGAAGACAACTGACGGCCCAGGAGAGGTTCTTGATATATGGGATCGTTCGTCAAAATTTGTGGTCAGTGCGTTTTTCTCACTCGTATCGTTTGCGCATGCACCGGTTGACGGAGTTGCGCCGGTAACCATTTAATCTGAAAACCCGTCGAAGGTAACGAAATTCGAAAACTTTTGTTCTCCTGTTCACTGTAGTGCGACTCGACACGTAGATATAGCGTCCTTCCGCAGCTGCGTTTGTGGCTGACTGGGTGCTTGCTGTTGAAGTCAGGCGATTAAAGCTCATGCTCCAGCGATCGCTTCTACTTCTTGTCCGTTTATAGGTACTTTAGTACAATGGTAATAACCGCGATTTACCGTTGCGGACTCATGAATGAAAGGGCAACAATTCACCTGCACAACAGCAATTTGATTTTTTGCAGGTTGAGTGCTATATTTGAATCAGTTTGTCCCCTGAAGTCTTGATAAACGGGCTTTTCCTGCACTGATTTTCGCCTGCCGCAGCTTCAAAACCGTCTGAGAGCGAGCTGGATGACCAGCCTCAAAAGTTTACACACATTTTGACAATCTCTAAATGAGCATTTTCTGTGATAAACTTTTTCCGAAGGATAAGAAAATAAGACTAATCAAATTAAATCTTACGCTAAAACCTACGACATTTTGTGATAAGCATGGGGAGGAAGGGGAATATCATTGCACTTGTTAATGGACTGGGGGCCTGTAAACCACGACTCAAGCAGCTCCCGGCTCACGTGGTTGTCACCTCTAGCGATAATTTCGACCTCGTCGAATTTGAATGTGTGGCCGGATGAGCCGCAACTTGAGAGCTGGCGTCATTTTTCCGTACCGCTGCAGCGTGTTCGGCCATTCTCGGTCGGAGCTGTCTTCCGGTTTCTCCGACGTAGTTGCTTTGTCCGCAACTACACCAGATCCGATATACGACTCCAGACGTTTTTAGCCATGTCAGTGGGTCTTTCGGTTTCATTACCTGACGCATCAGTTAACGAACTTGATGAGATTGCAGCAATTAACGACACAAATGTCGGCCATCAGACAGCCATCACACCACTTGCAACGATCCCTGATGACGGGGGGAGCCGTGAACTTTCATAGGTATGCGGTCACATGGCGACTGCACCCTATAAAAACTGCAGCCCCTTGTGAGTATATCGTCCATATTTGCTGTTGTCTCTGATGATGGATTCGAGCAGGAATCCGAAACGTCAGGCTAATAAAGCTCTTGTCCCAGCAATCGTGTCTCCTTCTTCAAGACTGCTTCCCGGGACTCGTCTCTTCGCTTTTATTGGCCGTGTTAAAGTAAATGTAAGCAAAAGGGGTTACTGAAATCAAGATAGTAGCGTGTTGAAAGTCAAAACGGACTTCTCGAAGGAGATTTGGGGAGTACTGGCTGATCTTTGACAGGCGAGTATCCAGACGCCTCTTAAACACACTAACGTTGATGGAATGCCCGACATCAGTCGTTGACAAATTCGTCCGTCGAATGACTCTTTGCGAGAAAAGGAAGGAACCTATGCTAGCGCGGCATGGTCCCTTTTTGAATTGGCAATTTCGGCGTCGAAGATTCTCCATTGGTGCTATTTTGAAGTGATATTTCCAGTCACCATAAAGATTAAATCCCCACATAAACTGAAACGTTAACATAAGGTCACCTCTGTCTTGTACGTAGTGGAGAGACCAGAAATTTAAGGTGGTTATGCATTGTTGATGCATAAAATTCATGAGTTCAGGAATATGCTTTGTAGCACGTCGTTGTACACATCCAAGAACATATGTGCCTGTCCGAAGCCACAGTCTTCAAGCGTGTACCACATATTCAGCTATAGCCGCACAATTACTCTGCGTACCGTACCGAATATATCCAAATCCATTTCTACAGACGGCTAGTGCACTGACCTCATTGTTAGCGTTGACCGCACTGAGGATTTGAAACATTGACCCGTTACCCTTTAATCGTATTTAACGAATACTCTATGGTCTTTTTTCATATTTACGGTTTTAAATGATTCGCTTTTCAAGGGATACTGTCGTGGGAGCACATTTCCTCTTGGTCTCGCCGACATTATTTGCGTTATCACAGATTACTCGATATTAAATTTCATACAACAGGCTCTCCATTTCTGCGGCTTCTCTGTTGACATACCTCGGGAGATTCCCTCATATTTTATCAACCTACACAGTTATGTCAGACTTCCTGCACTAGGAAGTTTACATGGATAATAAATTGGAACAGCCTTATAACTAATTCCTATGGGACTCCACTTTTAACAGACGGCCCGTGTGAATAGTAACAACCCGCAGTAATCTTTTGTCTATGACGAGTTGCTGACTTTTAAATCCCGTTCAGCAGGTCAACGCCAATCCCTAAGTCTGGCGTCTTTTGAACAAGGCGCCTTTGTGGAATACAATCGAAGGCCTTGCTGGAGTGAAATTAAGTGACATCAACTAGATGTCTTTCTTCCGCTGCCTTCGACAAACGTTGAAGCGATTTAAGGAGATTTGTAAGGCAAGACCTCTTCCCGTAGAAACCATACTGGACTGAGCTGATGTGAGAGTGAAAGGTATCAAACATAGGCCTACTCAGTCATACGAGCATCAACGACAGCGGAATTCATCGCAATAGCGACACACCATGTCCACCTTGCATGTGCGAGAACTTTCTCATCTCAATCACTACCATCTCCGCAGCCACCCGCGGTGGCAGTTAGCGGTTTCATCACTGTGACCAACACAACAGCTCCCAAATTATACTGTCCTTATAACCAATGCACATGCACGTAGCGCATCGGCATGGCAGAATAGATTCGAATCTATTACACTAAGACTGGAGAACCCGTAGTAGAAGCACGAAAACACATCCGTTGACTTCGTCTTAAATGTCCGAACTGATAACGAATATGTGGCCGACGCACGGGTGAGTTAGGTTAAATGCAACTCCATGCAAATCTGAGGCGAGCCGCCGTAGACCAAAGTCCATCCTCACGCCTTTTCCCGCCGGCCCGCACACCACAAGTGAACCCGTCTCACACCATCCACCGAAGGCACGGAAGAGGCACGTTCCACGTAAATAGGGAAGCATATTCTTCGTATTCTTCTCTATGCAGTCTCTAGGTCACTCCAATGTATGAGAGCTTCGTGTAGCCCAGCACCTTTTGAGCAAACCCGGCAAGTTGTGTGAGACCAGGTCGTGTGTGTGAAGCGCAGGTGGGCTGCTTTGGCTCTGTCAAACACCGCACTCACTCCCGCATCAGTTGATTGGCCAGAGGGGAGATAGAGAGTAAGGCCGATGCCAAGGATTGCACTTCCACAACACTTCCGCGCATATTCCCTGCATTAATAAATCTGACGCGTACGAATCTGTCACAACGCACTAGGCATCGAAGATTGGGAGTATGCCAACAGGCGATACAAATCACTGGGTTCTGACTGTGATTGTACTTAGAGACTGACTGATGGATTATGAGTCATGCTAAATGGCTCTTCCTTAATATGCCCCTTAAGGCGTTCACACCCGCGCGACATGCCAGACGCCCGCCCAGATCTGTGCAAATCTTCTGTGCTTTTGTGGACTAGGTCATGTATGGCCTACGCACCGAGGGGCTGTTCAGCTGGTTCGGCCACTCGCGCTCAATCCCCACATCTCTTGACTGATTGGCTCGAACTGTGGACTGGTGCCTGCGGTAGGAAAAAAAGAGTGAGATCCACTCTAACGACTCCGTCCCCACGTCACTCTGCGCACATCACCCACTATAAACGATTAAACGCGCCTACAACTTATCACATGTACTGGAAGTCGTGGCTTGAATGACCACAGGATGGAGGGTCAGGCTTTAAGGACTCCATCTTAATGCGACTTTTCTGGCACTCCTACTCAGATGGGCCCACGGCGTGCCTTCCTTGTTTGTGTGAAAATCATGTCCATCATGCATAGAGCAGGCGAGTGCAGCACGCGCAGACTTACTGTTTAGCCTTGTCGGCCCTTACGCAAGACCCTACCCACGGTCAGCTTGGCTCTGTCGTGCCACCAGGGAGAAGGGAAAAAGTGCGGTCGATGATCATGTTAGGACGGCCCAGAACGTGAGGCACCGTTCCGGTCGTCCGGAGGTCACGCCTGACCGCAAACCGGAAGGACAGCCTCGCCTAGGAAGCCCGCATTCGAGCCAGACATTAGCACGCCGCTGAGTCACGCACGACCTCCAGGAGTCAGCAACACGCGAGAACCTGCCCATGCGGGCGCTCAGGACTGGACCAGTAGGAACACGCAAACCAGACGAAGGCTGAACCCTTAAATACGAAGCCACGGACGGAATGATTAAGAGTTGATGTACACAGGGTGACTGGCGTAGTAAGGCTGTTCTCTCCTATCCTGTCTGTCTTCCTTCTATTCCGCACAGAACTGGCGTCATACTATTGGAGGATATAACAAGTGGCGACGCAGGTGAACACGGAAAATGATCAGTGAAGAACAGATGCAGAAATTGTTGGAAGCAAGGCAAGCCAGTTTTATGGCTGTTCTCACAGGACTGCAGACAGATGATGACAGAATGAAATGGCTGGAGGACAGGATCACGGAATTCACTTACGACCCTAACGACGGTTTTACGTTCGATATGTGGTTCAGATAATATGACTTATTATTCGACAGAGAGGGGAAAAGTTTTGCTGACGGAGAAAAGGTGGAAGTTCTGTTGTTGAAACTTGGACGAATGGAACACGAGAAGTATTTCAAATTCGTCCTACCGAAGAAACCGGCCGAAATCGAATTCATGGAGACGGTGAGAAACCTGAAAGTCTTATTCGCCTATTCAAAGTCATTGTTTAACAGACGTTTTGAATGTTTTCAATTGGAGAAGAGGGTAGACAAAGACTATCTTGTTTTGGCAGGCAGGATAGATGATCTATACGAGCAGGCTGATCTAGAGCAAGCAACAGCAAACCAGGTTAAGGCCCTGGTGTTCATAAAATCAATTACTCTACTGGAAGACGCGGACATACGCACGCGGCTGCTGACCAAACTGGATCAGGACGGTGACACGACTGTACAGAAGTTAGCAGATGAATGTTTTAAACTCAGGAACATTAACCAGGATTTGAAATTGAGAGAGACTGCAAATATAGCTTATTTGAACAGTTCATCATAACGTCGAGGTCATTTTGTTCCTCAGCAGTCGCAAGTTATGCACTTTAGGGAGATATTAGTGGAAGATATCTTCACCGTTGTTTCTTCCGGAATGTAGTCCTGCGTTATGATTTGGGAATCAACCTGCTAAATATGCGCTTAGTCGATTAGGATTCCCTCGAATTTTGCGCCTATCTTCGTCATATCCGATGGCTATTCTAATTGTAACGTCGTCAGCAAACATAACGGTGCAACAGCCCAGTATGTTATCAATGTCGCTTATATAGACTAGGAAGAGTAACGGGCCAAACATGAAGTCCATGTAGGACACTGCTTAAAACGGAATAGGCAGTTATCTTCAAGACATCAACCAGTGCGGTTTGCGATGTCCCTGTATGAATCTCTGCCATCCAATACAGGAAGTTTGCAGTTTGGACGTGTGTAGAAGGCTGTCGAACAACTTCCTGAAATCAGCTTTCACGGCGTCAACCCTACCATCCTCGTCCAGTATACGAGTCAACTGCGCAGTCGAGAGCAAGAAGCTGAAAAGATGAGAACGATTGTGTCTGAAGCCGGGCAGCAGTTCTGAGAGAAAGTAACATTCCTCTGGGAACATTACTGTTGCCGTCTTAAACATCATCTATGTTACTTTACAATAGATGCCGTTTTGACTGACGGGGAGATGACAATGATGATGATGATGATGGTGGTGGTTTACACTGGTCCAAGCTCGACTTTGGTATAGCAAGTACACATCTGATGCCTTCCATTCGCATGGCGGCCTACCTAATTCGAATAACAAATGGTAGATATGCGACATCGGATTGGAGATTTCGCTGTCCAATTCTCTCGGGAACGTCACCAGCATATCGTCCGGACCCGGCGGCGTATCGTCTTCAGATTTTGCAGTTCTCCTTCTGCAAGTGCCGCTGATAATTGTATAGATTTAATATAGGTGTTGACGTTTGTAATGGGACTGCTGAAATTGTAAATCTGGAATTCATTTTCATCAGTGAATTAAATGTTTCCCCTAACAGTAACCACATTCGAGTGTTTTGGCTCACCATCATGTTCCCCATATTTACGTCCCATTCGAAAACGCCAATGTTCTTTTTGCATATGTACGGCTTCAAGTGGTTAATCCTCAAGGACATACTGTCGGGAGGGTTCAGTTTTTCTTCATCTTGATGGTATTATGTACATCATCACGCATCTTTTGAAGTTGGATTTCGCGCAACAGTTCTCGGGCGTGTTTTTCCTATTTTATCAATCTCCTCAGTCTATGGTCATTTGCCAACTTCCATGTATCAGGAAGTCTGCCAGCATCAACCGATCTTTGAAAGGTTATACAAAGCGATTCGGCTAATTCTTCAGCTGGTTGACGTAGGAGTACACCTGCAATCTCATCTGATCCAGGTGACTCCAGCGATTCCAACCGCTGTAGGACCGCCTCGGCGATGTATCCCGAAATCTCTGGTCTTCCAACACCACAGACCGAAATTCTGGGCTCGGTATGTGGACGATACCTTCGTCGTTATCGAACGGGATCAGGTGCTAACGTTCAAAGAACGTCTCAACAGCGTCTTCCCAGACATACAATTTACGATGGAGGAGGAAGAAAATAACCAGCTGGCATTCCTTGATGTCCTCGTCTGTAGCAAAGATTGTGGTCGCCTAAAGACCAAAGTGCTCAGGAAAGCGACGAACACGACGCAAATACTGAACTTCAACAGTAACCACCCAATCAGCCACAAACGCAGTTGCGTGAGAACGCTATTTCGGCGTTTTGAGACGCACTGCAGTGAACCGGAAGACAAGGTTGCCGAATCCCAATATCTTCGACGGGTTTTCAAAGAAAATGGTTACCCGCGCAACTTCGTCAACCGGTGTATGCGCAAACGAGACGAGAGACAGAACCGTGCCGACCCCAAATTCTGGCGAGCGATTCCGTACATCGAGAACGTCTCCGAGGCCGTTAGCCGCCTTCATGCACCACTTGGGGTTGGAGTGACGCACAGACCGGAGGCCACCATGAGGCGTCAGGTGATGAGACCAAAAGACCCACTGCCACGACAAGAAACATCTGGAGTCGTTTACCGGATCTGGTGCAGTTGCGGACAAAGCAACTACGTCGGAGAAACTGGAAGACTGCTCCGAACGCGAATTGCCGAACACGCGGCAGCGGTACGGAGAAATGACGCCAACTCTCAAGTCGCGGCCCGTTCGACGAGACCTGGCCACAAATTCAAGTTCGATGAGGCCGAAATTCTCGCGAGAGGGGATAATAGCGTGAGCCGCTAGTTGCTTAAGTCATGGTTCACGGGACCTCAGTCTATCAACAAGTGCAATGACATCCCCACTCCATATTCCGTGCTGAGGCATAGGCTGGCCAACGTAATTGACCACTCGGCGAGCGCGCAAGCCGGTGAGCCAAATGGCCGAGCAATCATCACGCCAGCATCTAACACGGGTGATGACATTTCGGCAATTAACAAGTTGCATGCCGGCCATCAAGCCATTATCGCACCAACGGGCAGCCATCCTTGACGAAGGGGAGCGCGGTTACTTGCTATAGGTATGTGGTAGCATAACGACTGCATCCTATAAATACTGCGATTTCCTGTGCACGAGTCACCCTTCTCTGCCACTGTCTCTGATGATGGATTCAAGTGAGAATCCGAAACGTCAGGCGAATAAAGCCCTTGTTCCAGCGATCGCTTCTTCGTCTGATCAGCTAGTTTCTGTAGCTCGCATCTTCGCTTATATCGGCAGTGTGTTCTTGTGTCGGGCGGCGGACTGGTGGCCTGAGGGTCAGGCTGCAATGACGCCCTCCTAACGTGGCCCCTATGGCGTTCGCACCTCATGCGAACCGAGCCGGGTGAGGTGGCACGCCTAGAGGCGGCTTCAGTTGTGCCAGCAGTCACCCTTGTTTTTGCTATCGGTTAAAATCCTGGTCATGTGTTTGGTGTTGACCAGGGTGTGTGATGGTACACCTAGGTTCAGGTTTGGCCGTGCCAGACACCTGCCGCATCTCCCGCATCCGGTCTTCTCGACTATGTCCTGACACCGTGCTCAGATAGGAGGAGGTGAGGGTGCGGCAGATGCAGTGCAAGCCTACTGCCTCTGTAAACTAATTCACCCACAAGGCACAGTGCCTGCCCTCAATCTGCTTTAGAACAAACGGTGGACATTGCCGGTCACGGCGGTTGAGCTATCATATTGCGCGCGTGTCAGAAGACCTGATAAACAAGTAATTGGATGAAAGAGATGGGACCGGAATTCTTATATCATTCAGGGGTGGGAATGGATTGCCCTAGGGTGGGAATGGATCGCACTAGTAATTAGGCATCTTCAATTCTCTGAAGCCCATGTTTGTAATGTGAGCTAAATCAACGGCCGGTGGGATAGGGAAGGCCTTTAGGAGAATTGGTGAGATACCATCAAGCACAACATCTTCAGAACCCTCAACACGTCGAAAATGTTTCGTGGCGACAGCCACCGAGGCACGGCAAAAGATGTTAAATTCAGTTAAAGAAGGACTGAAATCCCTAGTAAAAGAAAGAAATTTTTGAATTTATCAAGTTTACGTCTTTGGCAACATGAACTATCAATCTGGATGATTGTCCGAAACTGGCAGGGAGTATGGAAATATGGTGAGAAGGAAGAGGAAGGAAGTTCCTTGCCAAATGGGTTATCCAGTCTGTCGCCATTCGTCTTTGCTAGAACGGAAATGTTTTGTAGACACTTACGCCAACTGTGATTCTAGAGGCGATACGTTAATGCTTCAAAAACGTATTATAAGGTATAAGGTGTAATGCGTGACCGATCTCATGAAATGTTGGCCAAAATTCTGAAATGCATTTGCGACTAGGAAGGATTAATGAAGTGGCGTTTTAAGATTAATTATCGTGTTGCATGATCTCATATTATTTCCGACTGGCCAGGATGTCTGCTTTTTGATGCACGTCTTCCTGACCACATGCAGAAACCTTACACGGTAACAAAAATGACTGCTTAAGTAGCATGTATTTTCGACATTGATTTTCGGTGGTCTTGTAAATTTAAATATATTTTATTGAAAACATGCACAAGAATATGATTTCTTTTACATGCTTGGGAGAAAACTACATTGCCTTTATATTTCATGCCTTAACAAATGTTATCTTTCGGTTTTAAAAAAGTTTCTAACTATGACATTTTTAAGAGCGTGCGATGTCCATTCCTACAGCATTGCACATGTCTGTTTACCAATACTCCTCACGAAATGTACAACAAGGTCGGCATCCATTGCGAAATTTTATGAACTTTATTTGGTGTCTTCTTAAAGTCCCAGAGGAATATATGATTTTCCTTACGTGGAACACATGCACTTTGTAGACTGTAATTGCTAAACGCTAATGCAGCGACTGATCTGGCTCAAAATTATTCGGGAATCGGGAAACGTTTTCAAAACCCAAATATACACTTTTTTCGGACATAAAATGTAAAGACAACGTGGGTTTCTACCAAACGAGTAGAAGAAAACATTTTCCTATGCATGTTTTCTAAAAAAATATATTTAAATTTACAAGACCACCGAAAATCAGGTTGTCATTTCTTTACAGAGTACGGTTTCTGCAGATGGCCAGGAAGAAGTGCCTTCAAAAGCCGATATTCTGGCGAGTCCGAAATAATATATAATCATACTACTCGATGATTAATATTACAACGCCGCCTCAATAATTCCTTCCTAATCAAAAACGTATTTTAAAATTTTGGTCAACATTTCATGAGATCGGTCACGTACTGGCAACGTAGCAGCGTCATAAGTGAAATAGTGACCAGAAATTTCGTTTAAAATGTAGGTTTACTTTGAGTGCTTAAGGCATTGCATGATGTTTGGACCGCTTGTGAGTTTCACAAAGACTCATAGAAAGATATAGAAAGCTAAATGGTGAAGAAATAGTTGCCTTAGGTACATTCTAATCAAGCCAGTGCAATTGCACCGAGGCACAGTCGAGTAAAACCTGCAAATGATATTACAAATAGATTGTAGTTCGTCTTCTTACACGGGTGTGATATGAAAATATGGGCGCTGAGTAAGAATGTGACGCAGACTAGGAGACAGTGAGGGCCAGGAAGACTTGTGTACGGAGAACAGGGACGGAGGACGGCACGGAGTATTAAATACACTCAACCGACCTTTGGTCATAGTAGATGCGGAGCTCGCACGAGGATATTCTGAGCGTACAAGATTGGCCTAAATAACCTGATAACGCTGCTTCAGTTGCTGCTATCAGACGATAAATCCCTGACTTTTGGTAGCTTAGCTCCGTTGGTCGATATGGACCACATGGAGGCTCGTTGTGGCCCATGTGATGCCCCGAATAAGGAATATTTGGGAAAGTGGCGCCGCCTATGCTCATTATACAGCCTTTTCTCAGCCATGTCGGCAGGTGTTCCATATACTTTGTTGGTCACTAAAACGTTCGGTTCAAACTTTTTTAATTCGGCCATAGCTAACTGGGGACTAAATTAATGTTGTGCTCACGAGTGATTTATTGTCCAACTGTGACAAGGAGCATGCACCTAGAGAGGACTCCGTAGGATAAATGATTTGAGAAAATTCGTAGTGGAGCCGGAATTTGAAGGCCATCCCTCACAGTCTGGTTGCTTTCGCCTTTTGAGATTGCCAGGTAGTCACGATGTGCAGTATTACCAATAATCTGAACATAATATGCTTTCGATTTAGGTGTCTTATTTTAGGGGCCTAAATTTATAAGAAGAAAGTGCTTCACGGAGAAGTCTGTTGCATAAAGTGCGTTGTTGTACAAAATGTTTAAGTTATTCCAGGCTCTCCATTTGTAGAAACTCTGTCCAACCTGCTCTTTTTCCTATTCTCCCCGTTACTACAGTCGTCAGGCTACATTCCTGTCTGCGTTTGGATACATTTTTCTTTAGGAAACAGTGCTCTTTACTCAAGTTATTCATAGTTAATTTAAATGTCCCCGAACGTCCATTAGCATCTTCTCGTAACACTTCCGTCCATATTGTGAATCCAATCGACGATTTAGTTCTCCAAAATTGCCCCGCCCAAGCATTTGTTGATGACTTTGAGCTTCCCCGGAGGCAGATTCGTGTGTTAGCTACCACATTCATGTCTTACAATTATTAGACCCTATAGGCGAACCTAACCGACACTGTCCTCACTCTTAGCAACTAATAGATCCTGACAACTACATTTCTCACTTGTAAAAATAAAATTACTTAACATCGCAGGAGACACAACTGGGACCAACATTTAACCTGCAAAATGCACTATAACTTGGTTTTTAAGGCAGAAAACAAGCAGTAGTTGAAGATGAGGTACACATTTCTCCACCTACGACAGTGCTGTTGGCTAAAGCGTAAAATGAGTCTGAAATGGCAGTGTTCAGTGTTCTGTGCGAAGAGGCAACCGCAGCTGGGACGATCAGCACCTTCGGGAGACGTCATGACAGCTGCCGGTTCAGTTCGCCTCAAATGCAGCCTTACCCATGCCAAACACATGTGATCATTCGCAGACTCTGGGACAGTGACATAGAAGCATGCTGCTCATTGTAATTAAGCAGGGTCTATTTATCTAAATATTGTGCAGACGAGGTTGCGGATCGTCCTATGAGTGACAGTCATGCTTTCCTGATGACCATCCTAAATTTCCAAAGGCGCTTCCAAGCGCACTGGATGGACACTTAAAAAGCTAAAAAGAAGAAGATGTAATCATTGGAACAAGCACTGAAATGATTTACTGTTTTTGATTTCTACTTGAGTCTATCAACAGTGGCAGTCGCACGCAGTACGAAGACATTCCAAGGTGATATGTGACTGATAAATATAAATCAATTGATTGTTTGACGATATAAACCCCGCCTATGGGGGACAGTCGTCAAAGATTTGTTGCACAACTGCTCTGACCGATGTTGGGGCATCCCCGAACTCGAGTTTCAGCACTGTCGGCATGAGGGCTCGTGAAAGTATTCTCTTCATCCCTTGGTCCACTGCACTACGGCCTCAAGGTTAGCCCATTCTCCATTTTGATTTTGATCAGAAAATAGGCAGTCTCTCTATGGACTTCTTTGTTTAATTGTTAAGTGTCACGATTTCCTTACTTCATTCGTCGGCATCTCGTTGTCAATTTCATGCTTTACCTTCGGTTTCTTTTCCCGCGACTCTGACTCCCCTCTCCTTCGGATTAATGTAACCCTTCCTTGTGGATTTCCTGAAAACTTTGGACTTTAGCCCAGCACAATCTTTGCGTCATAGGAGGACATCCAGGAAGGCCAGTTGGTTGTTTTCTTCCTCCTCCATCGTAAATTGAATGTCCGGGAAGGGGGCGTTGAGATGTTCTTTGAATGACATCACCTGATCCCCTTCGATGACGACAAATTTATCATTCACATTCCAGGCCCTGAACTTCGGTCTGTGGTGTTGGAATATCAATGACTCTAACCGTTCAGGACCGCCTCGGCGATGAATCCCGAAATCGGCGAACTCATTTGTATGTCCTTCACCTGTTCGTAGATTGTCCCGTCGAAGTTTAAGTTCGTCCTGTGACAAAGCTTCAGGAGTTGAAGGATTTGGGCCTGTCGAAGACGATTTCCGGTTTCATCGTATTTGCTCTGAGGTAGCAGCTCGACTGTCTCGATCGTCAGGTCCTGGCAAATAGAAGTAAAAAGGAATGAAGCATCAAAAGATAGCATGAACTCATTTGAATGGAGGCTTACTCCTTTAAGTATCTCCGGGAATTGTGCTGATGAAGAGACCGTGGTGTCTGAGTCAGTGGTCAGGAACGTACGGCCTGGCCAAGTGGCGGTGCCGGCCTCTCAAGTTCCTGACCGCCCCACTATCGGCATGAGGACTTGTGTGAGTGTGCGCTTCATCACTTGGTCCACTTCTATACGGCCATGAAGTTAAAAAAGCGCAAATTGTGGAAGAACGCCCTACAAACCTGAAGCACAGAACAAAATCCCAAGTAGTAGACAACAACGCAGCATGACGCTCCATTTGAGCGAACGACAGGACGAGTCCACGATCAAAGAGGTATTTTTCTTTCAGCCAACCACTTTGTTGAACAGAGAATAAAATAGGATCTGTGAAGGCAGAGCAGGAGACTTTAAAAAGAGCAAGGAGAGAAGGGACTAGTAAGATGGACGGAATGATTGTTTGACGATATAAGTCCCTCCTAGGAAGACAGCCCTCAAACTGACAAAAGCCACACGACCGGGTAATTAATTTGACTGAAGAATCTACACACAATTAGGCACATTTGCGGAAATATGCAAAGTCCATTGAGTAAACTCGACAAAATCAAAATAATTGTGGCCGAACTGCATCTTCATGCTTTTTTAATAAATGAAACAGGGCTCTCCCCAGACGCCAAAGACTCCGAAATATAAGTAGATGGTTAGAGAATGCGAAGACGACATCAAACCAAAAGAAGAGGCTGTAGAGTTGATCCATATATCAGCAATACAATCGGATATAACCCTGCGCAGAATCTGCAGTAAACGTAACCTGGAGTTGCTGAAGTGTATTTGTTGGCTCCTAAGTCTGGAGATGTTGTAGTCACCGTTGTATACAGGCTTCCGTAGCAGTCTGTCGGCGAAGATCATTCGTTAACCACTCGACTCTGCGAGAAGAGTCGAAAGCAAATCATTAATAATGTAGGGGATTTTAATGGTCCATGGACTGACTGGAACGTAACGACAATTAAGGGCGACCGGTAAGTACCCACCAGATGCTATTTGACATGCCAATTAATGCATTCCTGTTTCAATGTGTACGATCAATGCCTCGGAAGCGTGAAGGTCTGAGGTCTGGTTGTCGGGTCTACTATTTGTCAAAAGCAATGAAAGCGTTGATGAACTAAATACAGACCCGTCCATAAGTTCTTGTGACCACATGGCATTAATGTAGAAATCAATACACGTAGCTGTCCCCTAGCAAAGCTCAAATTCATTAAGTAGTGTATAGTAGGGTGGCTTTGAGGCAGCAGAATCGAAGATTGGATGCACGCTATGGGCGGAAGTGTTACGAAGTAATGCCAGCGGATGCTGGGAAATTTTCAAATTAGCTATGGAAAAATTGATTTAGATGTTGCCTGCTGTATACACAACCGCCCGGAAATAGACTGAAATGGTCGACTAGAGCGATCAAGAATCAGATCTGAAAGAGCGCAAATTGCGGAATAACGCCTTACAAACCTGAAGCACAGAAAAAAGTCCCAAGTAGTAGACAAAAACGCAGCTTATGCAAAAGACACTTCCATGAAGTACGTGCTTTTTATGAACTGAAGCTCCTGGAAGAGTCATAGACAAGCTAAGTCATTATATCTATACAACAGGAGCAATGCGTAAAACCATGACCATTTCGCCTCCATGAAGGTCAAAAATAATCAGACTTGAAGAAGAAGACACGATCGCCGGGACAAGAGCTTTATTAGCCTGACGTTTCGGATTCCTGCTCGAATCCGTCGTCAGAGACATAAGCAGATAAGGGTGGCTCATGCACATGCGGTTGGAGCATTTATAGGATGCAGTAGCCATGCTACCGCGTACCTATAAATATTCACGGCTCCCCCCCCCTTCATCAGGGATCGTGGCCCGTGGCGTGATGGCCGATATTCGCGTCGTTAATTGCTGCAATTTCATCACGTGCATTGGATGTTGGCGTGATGATGGCTCGACCATCTGATGCGCTGACCCGGGTGTTGGGAAGAGTGTTCACCGGTGCGCTCCCCGCGTGCCCATTACTCCGCCTAGACGAAGTCTCAGCATGCTGTATTGAATGGGAAGATCATTGCACTTGTTAATAGACTGGGGGCCAGTAAACCATGACTCAAGCAGCTCCCGGCTCACGCGGTTGTCACCTCTTGCGCGAATGTCGGCCTCGTCAAATTTGGATGTGTGGCCGGAACCCGTCGAATGAGCCGCAACTTGAGAACTGGCGTCATTTCTCCGCACTGCTGCAGCGTGTTCGCCCATTCGCGTTCGGAGCTGTCTTCCGGTTTCTCCGACGTAGTTGCTTTGTCCGCAACTGCACCACATCCGATAAACGACTCCAGACGTTTCTAGCCGTGGCAGTGGGTCTTTTGGTTTCATGACCAGACGCCTGATGGTTGCCTCCGGCCTGTGTGCAACTCCAACCCCAAGTGGTGCGAGAAGGCGGCCAACAGCTTCCGAAACGTTCTTGACATATGGAAGCGCACGCCAAACTTTGGTGTCCGTGCGTTAGGCCTTTCGTCCATTTTGCGTATGCACCGGTTGACAAAGTTGCGCGGGTAGCCATTGGCTTTGAAGACCCGTCGGAGGTATTGTAGTTCGGCAACCTTGTCTTCCGGCTCACTGCAGTTCGTTTCGACACACTGATAGAGCGTCCTTACACAACAGCTCTTGTCCCGGCGATCGTGTCTTCTTCTTCAAGGCTGCTTCCTGGGACTCGTCTCTTCGCTTCTATTGGCAATAACCAGACTGTTGGCCATGGCTTTCTAAATACCGATCTTCTTTCAGAATTTATCCACTGTGTCCATACCGCGCAACCACTCCTCCAGTCCAGTTCTCTGCCACGATTCGTCAGCAGCCCACTTACAAATGTAATATAATTTACAGTGTACTTAGTCCTAGCAGAGTAAAATAAGTTGCATCTGGCTAAGTCACCCGGACAAGATGAGATCCCAGGTGTACTCCTACGTCAACTAGCTGAAGAATTAGCCGAACCGCTTTGTATAATCTTCCAAAGATCGGTTGAAGCTGGTAGACTTCCTGATGTATGGAAGTTGGCAAATAACGTACCCATCCATAAGGGAGGATCGCAGCTATATTCGACCATCTACCGGTCGGGCAGTGTGAAATGCATCTGCTGTGAGCTAAAGAAAAAGTAATTAGAATAAACAGTTACATCGCTAGATAAATTCCGTTGTCACGTCAGTTCAAATCAACATGGTCTTGTGGAAGGAGGTCCTGCCTCACAAACCTGCCTACGTCGTTCTAGCATTGGTCAAAGGTCAAGGATAAAGAACACCTATTAGATGTCATTTACTTTAACTCTAGCAAGGCGTTTGATTGCGTCCCGCATAAGCACCTCATTTGAAATCACTCGAAAGTAGGGAAGAGTGGAAATTTTTCTGAACTGGCTCTAAGATTCCTCTAAAGGTCGTAGACAAAAACGTCACTGCGTATAACTACTGCTCAGTATGCACGCTTTCTAAAGTAGAGTAAATCAAGGGCCAGTTCTTGAGCACCTCCTATTCATTATCTATGTCAATGATCTAATACTAGGAGTGAGATCGGGTGCAGCGCACTTTGCAGGTGACTACAGACAGTGCAGTTGGATAAAATATGAAAAACACGCCCAGATACTATAGAGAAGATTCGTAGAACATTTATATGTATGGAGCGAGAACTGGTGCGCGAAATCCAACTTCAAAAAATGCGTGATGGTGTATATTCTACCAGCAAGACGAAGAACAAATGAACCATCACGACATTATCTCCTTGACGAAAAAGTACTTGAAACCGTAAGTATGCAAATAGACATTCGCGTATACCCTAAGGACGACTCAAGCGTCACCACGCAGTGTTTTGGAGTGGCGAAACGACCAACGTCAATAGTCAGCGCGATATGAAGAACGCTTGCTAACTCTATTTAGATGTCTTTAGCAAGGTATATGGGGCATTTGTGTGGCCGCAAATGAAATATGCAGCACAGACCTGGTGGACTTGGCTTCAGAATGATGCAGCATTCCCTGAAGCTGTACAGTGATGCGTCACAAAGGCTGTTTATGAACTCGAAAAATTAAAGTACGAACAGTGGGTGCGTTTAACAGACACCTGAAGAATAATCTGTTAAAAGACAACCCGGACTCCTCAAGCCCCATCGAGCAGACCACGGAAACAATAATCAGTATATTACTGAGATTAGTTTAACAGATCCCTCTGGGTACACTGGCCTTATCCCAGAGGAATGTCCCACTGCGAATATAGTGAACCTCCTTTTCGCCGTAATTTCCCAAATGCCGCACCTTTTTAACATTTATGCCTCCTCATAAGGTTCAAGCAATCTGCACACTAAAACAGCACGTAGAAATGTTTTGCGATCTGACTACTTTTCACGCATACCTGTACCACTATTATGGAGTTTTAAAGGTTTCTATGGTTAACCTCATGTATTCTGACTGACTGACGATTCAATTGGTTCGTATCGACCTTGAAAGTCTTCCATTTATGTTCACGTTCATGCTATTATTACTGAGTGGTTATGGGGAATCGGTTACGGCGTTTAGATACGCTGCCCAAATTAATCGAGTCCAGGTTCTGCAATGCTCTGAAGATACCTAAGGTGTACCTGATTGAGTCCTGACTTTTAGATACCTGGGCTGCTTTAATGCTGTAGATTCTGTTACAGCTGTCGCTCCTCTCAACATATATGCTGATATTGACTATGATATACTTTGTCGGTAGTAACATTCCGCGCATATAATGCAGCGCTATGTGACCGCTGGTTCGGCTGGAGAGGAAGCCCGCAAGGTACAACGGAACGAGTGAGTTCAGTAAGAATGATCGGAGAGCGCCCCTCTACCAATGATTTGCTAGTTTATTCACCGCGCCCACATATGCTTATGGTAATGATATTTATGCCGTTTCATTAATGCGAGTTTCGACGAAGTGTAAATGTGCCCAGCCCATTGTCTTGGCAATTGTTTAGTGTTATCATTTAATTAGCCATGTTCCTCTAAGTGTTTCAATTGCTTTGATTAGGCTACTTCGCTGCTCTCACTTGCTTGTATTGGCATCTTCCCTTGCCCATTCGCGTTAGTCGATGGACATGATCTCCCACTCAGTCAACCTGATCCTATACCTAAACCTAGCCCCATGCCGAACTCTGTTCAGAAACCTAAAAGTGCATCTCACACCAAGCATAAGCTTAGTGCCTGAACCTAAGAACTTACAAATTGTAGCCCAATGCCCTCCACCAACTCTCTGACCCCAATATTCTCAATCACAGCTACGCCCTCCCCCTTGAGTGGAGTCTGGTCACGGTTAAAGATTAGTGGCGATGAGTCTGCTTTGTGGGTGAGCTTCGGTCCAGTGCACTCAACCCTCTGCTCTGTTAACCAGAACCCCTGACCTTAAACTACTGACACTGCGACGATCTACCCGTTCTGCCAGCGCGTGAAGACTGTGCATGTTGGCACCCGCGGTCCATTAGAGAGCAGGCCTGTGAACCCAGCGCTGCAGATCGACTTCGGGTCAGCCATGCTGGCTGCCATAATGCACCTCTGCCCACGCAGATATCTTTGAGCAACAATCTGCAGACTACTGAGAGATCTGATGCCATCGCGCTAGGCCAAAACATTTCTTTTTCCTCATTCAAAGTACACATGATATGGGATAAGCACTGGCAGTCTGTTCGCCTAGGACCACTGAACAAACAAGTCCTGCCAGTTATGTCCATGTTGTTACTTCGCAGCGACACCAGTGACAAAGTTAAAATTTTAGTATTTAGTCCTCTGTTTGAATTCGATGATCCGTAGTAAAAAGTATAAAAACATAGGAAAAGAGTCAAGCCTTTATTTAGATGATCACTAAAACACACAAAACAATACCCTTGAGAAAAGGAATGGCAGGAATGTTACTTTCACAAACCACTACCAAAACGGGGCGTAAGGGGATGAGAATCCATAACCAGAGGGGGATGCTTCCGCAAGACATTGCGTTCTGAGGCGTTAGTTACCTGTTCCCCGAGGTGCCCCTGCCGAATTAAATGAATGTAGTTCATCAGTACAGCATATGGTAACAGAGAGGCACAGGAAACAAAATGTTTTGCCATAAAACTATGACACTATGGTCACTTTGGTGATATGCAACTGATATGCAGTATCGACGTGCGAAAAGCTGTAAAGCAGCACACAAATGCGCGTCTAACATCAAAGACTTTATCGTTTTCGATGCCTAGATAGCAGAGTGTTACGTTTTGTTGCATTTACAAAATCATCTTCACTAATCCAAGTCACAATGCACTTGGCTGCACGCGGACTAACTCAATCAATTAGAACGGTCACTAACCACAATATGAAAGCCAAATCTGCCAAGTTCTTCGTCATTCATGCTATTATTACCGCAACGCAATATCCTTAGAATCTCTTCCACATTGAATGCATACACCAGAGTAAAGAAATACTGCGTTCTTCTGATCTTATAAATGGTATTCAGTGTCCGCAAATTCCATGCTGGGTACCATCACATCCCAAACTGTCAATACCAAATCGCCATTTAGAAAGTACAAAAAGGAAATTTGCAATTATCACCGGTCAACAAAACGAAACGCGAGTGCAGTGCAGACAGAGAGAACATGTTGTCTTTGGAATCATTCCGTGTAAATTAAGAAGCATAGACCGAGTGCAAAACCAAACAATGAGAAATGGCAAAAATCAAACGAGATAAGTGTGCATCTGCCGATGACAGATGTAGCTCAAAAATACATTGGAGCCAATGTGGGGTTCAGGCAAAATATGCTTGAAACGTCGTCGTTGTGGTAAAAATGAATACATGATTGCTGGTTATCGGCACTTTGGTCACTTGCTTTCGAAGAAAGTATTATTAGCTGAGAGGTGCAGCAGAGTACTCCACAGCACCAAGGTGTTTTACTCAACATCTGCTTAGGGCACTATACAAAGGGGCAAGAAGTCGAGAGTAGGTGACAGTTGGGATTCAGCAATAATCCTTAGGAGAAAATTGGATCTAAGCAAGTACGTTAATTTGCAGTTCTTAAAAAGCGCCAGTCTGCAGATGTACAGGCTTACTACCAAAATTCAGTTTATGATGAGGAGGTGTCACATTCGGAAACGGAGTCATTTGTAATGTGCAATACATTTCGTTCGTATGTGTAGCTGCATTCCCGAGTGCAAACACTCTACTGTCGGATTCGTTACCACTGGGGGCTTTAGAGAGAAACTAACATCTCCTGTTTGGTTTGCCGTACAAATCAATCTATAGTTTCAATTTTACCCAAGACGCCCCTTGTTCAGTAAATGTAGGCATACGAAATCAGACACTATGACTTACCAGCCCAGTCTACAATAAACGTAAGACTGTACTGCAATTCGGAATCCAGTGAGCAGGAAACAAACGTCAATCTTTCATCTCCCCTTCTCTTGACTGTTACTTTCCGTTGGATGTTTTGAGGTCCCTGTCCTTGATTTTCTGTAAAAGGCATGGGAAACAAGGATTCAACATAAGGAGACCGTTTAAATTGCTAAGCAGAGCAAACCTAAATAAATGCTATGGAGTGCTGTTCATCGCTAAAAAGGCAGTCCTTAAGCTGGCTCCAAATATAATGACTGATTGCGCAGAAACCTAACTGCCTTTTTGCTGGTATAACACCCTAACGTAATCAAAATAGCCTAGGACGTGAACGATTTTGCCACCAATGGGACGGTGTCCACAATAAACTTTAACTAGCCACCTCAAATTAATACAAAAACGCATTCACAGCTTCTTGATTTGCATACGTATTTCTTTTTTGAAAAATTTCCCTCCTTATCTCTCTGCCCCTAACTCTTCGTGAAGCTTGAGGCTATCTCCAGCAAAACAGAGGAAAATTAGAATGCAAGATTTCTTCAGGCGAATCTTACGGCATTCTCGAGTTGTTATTGCAGGAACAGATAACGGTTCTTCGTCAATAGCACAGTACAACTACAAGGAGACCAGAAGTTAGGTGGGTTGGGAACAAAGCAAACACTTGACCACTTTGGAAATGCTTACCTGCAGGCCTCGGCATCTTTTAAGTGTAATGTTCCACGTAACATCTACCCGACTTTCACTTGGACAGATATCCAACTTTGACGATTCCGTTACCACAAAGGCGGCTTTTGAAAATAAATGTCATCCACGTAAATTAGTCATGTTCAAAAGACGAGTGATAGTACAATTAAGATGTGCCCGCAAGGGAAAAGAAGAGGTTAAGTCTGCATAGAAATGGATTATTTTCTAAACAGTTGCTTTTGCACCGAAAGCGTATAGGAATAATCTGCTGTAGAATTAAATTGCAAAAACCCACAGTGCGCGTCTGCTAAGCAGTTAGTAAGTGGAATGTCGATGACTGTTGCCTCTATGTAATTATGGATGCCTTAACACTTGACTAATACCGTGGATGCTTCAGTTGATTTAGACTAAAGGATTCCTGTACTTATGTGTATATTTGGACAGTGTTTCCTTAAAAGGGGAAAATATTTTGACAGGCTGCATGAGACCAAGTGATTTCCAACCGTACCTCCTTGTGGCGAAAACATTGGTGTATTGACACGATGGAGATTGATTGGAATAGTATCGTGTAGGTTGAGGTAGTTCACATTTTCCATATGTTCATGCTTGAATATTGTTGTGTAAAGTCCATCGCCTGAAAAATAAAACGAAATTTAAAATTTGCATGTATGAGTATCGTCAAGGTTATTATCCATGAAGTAAAGTTTACTTTCATTCGTGGCGTTCATCCAAGGCATGTGGAACTAGCTTCCTTTGCGTCATTTCACTTACGTTCAGAGTATTTGCAGCCGAAATATTCCAGCGCGGTGGCACACCACTTCGAACTTGAGGCATATGTCCAGAATGGGTTGTTGTTCAGATAGCCGCTCTAAACAGACAAAGACCCACTTGAAGGGGAATTACTATTCCCACTACGAAATTTTTATTTCATTGTGAGTTTTCTACTTGTCTTATTTCGCTTCCTCGCTGTGTGCAATTTTCTGCGGCTTAATAATAGTTTAATATGTACAGCACTCTTACTATAAAGACAAATGATACGTTGAAGCCCATCAGGATTCCATTCTTCGGATGACTGAATCAACAAACCCAAAAGGTGAACAATGCAGTCGTACAAGGCCTTGTCGTTTTAGTCTATGTGTGGCAAGACCGAGTGATGTTGCATTACGAGTGTCCGATAGAATAAGTCAAAGCACCGCATGCAACGTCTTATTTTGGAGGATCATGGGCACTTCTATTTTTGTGTCATTCGAGGTAGGTTATATTCGGCGCATTAATTTTCTTCTAGCATTGCACCAATGCTAACAAGATTGTACATTCACATAACGATCCATTTATAAATTAAGGCTGTCATAAAAAGGGAGACAGTTAAACTGTTTTGCCGCAAAAGCTGATGTACTGCTATCAGTTGTCACGAGCAGAAACCTTTTCAACATATTTTAAAAACTTGCAGAAATTTTGAAGAACAGAAGAGAACATTCTTACCCAATAGCTGTACTTGATAACGATCGGTAGTTTGTGCTTTCCAGTCATGTTGCTGTGTAGAAGTCGCACATTCCAATTACAAATTGGATCGAAGCTGAAAAGGAAAGTGTACAGATTGAAACTAACATGAGCAAATATTTCAGAAGATATCTTTTTGAATGACTGTTTGATGCATCCATCGTCTCTTACATCGTTTTGTGCAATACGAGGTTTCCCTCTGACGCCGGCTCGAACGGCGTTTGCGGACTTGCACAAACTAACACATGCCCTTTTTGTCTTTGAAGATAATTCACTCTTTGAATACAGCCTATTATTCTGCATTACAGTAGTGGCAAAGTTGGATAAATTGGTAATCTTTTTTGAAAGATAGAATTGAAAGGAAAAAGCTAAAAAAGCATCTTGTCAAAAATATTTTCTGCTAATTTAAGCAACGACACGACGCAAGATGCATTAGTGATGTTCATGAGTAGTGTGCGTAGGTTAAATGCATTTTGAGCGGCAAAAGACAGCGGATGACATCACAATCTGTCTTTCTAGACATACAAACTTCCGACTACGCTGAAAAAAAGCTATCGATTTGCTCTCTAATCTCTGATCATGGCTTTCTGCCTGCCCAAACAACAGTGAATGCCATATGTCTGAACTCATAACGAAGTACATCTGTGATTGGACTAAAAGGACAGCACCATTAAAAATTAGAAAATGATGATCAGATGATGCTTTACCTATTTTAGTTTGACTGTAGCAAGGCTGCAGTGAAAAGCCTAGTTGTATGTTATTTTTAAAACCACACACACGCCTTACCTCTCGACCATCAATGCGAACTGCGCGAAGATGAAACACAAGCTGAAGCTTTTGCACGAAGATAGTAGCATGGTTGAAGTCGGTTCACGAATGTTAAGTACGAACAGGTTTCACGTATTTATACTTTCGCATCGGTCGCACAACCAATGGAATACTATTATCTTGTAGAAGTCAGCACCACTGAACAAGTACAGCCGAATTTCTAACTATCCAATAGAAATCTACTTTAACAATCCTTGGTAGAGGGAGATAAAGAAGATTAAGAAAAATAACGGCCAAAAGTGAGCGAGTGTTTACCATTCAAGATGTCTGTATTTAGCAAGACTTTCTACGCGGCTTAAGAATGTCGGTCCTCATTTATCACTTTGCACATTATTAACCCTAATTAAGGCATCCATATGAACGTGAAAATCCGGTCTATTAAATCACATGCTTTCCGTTCACCTCCACATTCTTAGTCGTGAACATTGCGAAGTTAAACGAAGTGCTCTCCTTCCGGCCACCATTTTATCAATTGTCCTACAGAGGAGACAGCTAAAGGTCCACAAATGTTATAAAAATTGCCGCATGTCCTCACCCGCCCACAAAGGATCCAATGCAACATCGCGTTTCTCAGATTTTTCTATGTACATTTTGCTAACGGCTCAGAAACAAAATAAAACTCATAATTTAGTCAAAGTCTAAGGGTGGGGAAACGAATTTGAGGTTATGGTGAAATAAGTCTGGAAATTCCGATTGAAGGATGAATATCCGCCTAAGATTACATCTGCGAAACATGCCGTAAAATGCGTTCTGCACAGTGAGAAGTCTCAGCATACCCTAAGAGTAGAAGCAGTATAAGGGTCTTGAGAGTTGTTTCGTGTAGTCTCTGTTGTTGCTTGCTATAATTGTCAATGGTCGAAATCACCGAGGGCTTCCAATTTTGACAAAATTCGTCTACGTGGCACTTTGTCGAAGGCTTTAACTGGGCCGGGGTAAAAAATTATTCTTGACTGCTGTTCATTGCTAAGAGCATAGACTTGGCAGAATGGAATTATCGTCAAAAACAAGTGAGACTGAAGTGACCATTTCTGGCTAATCAGCCGTCGTCAGCCAGACATTCTCACTCCCGAAGTGTGGAACACCCGAGGCTCGAACTCGCGACCTGTCAGTTAGAAGTCCACGCCTCTAACCACTGGGCCACGAGCCCGTTGTCTTGCCGGTTTTCGATCGGGAATATACAATGGTATAGGACGCTCACCGATTGGAGACTGATTTTTATGCATGCCCTGTTAATAATTAACACCCGGTGTAAAAGCAGACATGAAACGAACATGATAATCGAGTTCATTTAATGGATACTCAAATTCGGAAAGCCGTCCTTTTCTGAGGAGTTTGAGTTATTATAATGACTTACCTGTCTACTAACTAAACATGAAGTGACAAGAATCGGTTCGGACTCAATTATAAGAGTTTATCAAGGAACGAGCGAACTAATTTCGCCTTGCCAATGTCCTCAATGAGGAAGATATTTCCTCGTTAAACAAAGGGGAATTCCGTGACCGTGTTTATAGGAGAGGCTATAATGTAATATTTTGCGACTAATTTAGCAGCATTCGGATCATTAGGAGCAAGTGACTCTGTCTGCCTGTCAAGCACTTTACGCATCTGTGAGGTTCTTTTGAAAGGCATTTTAATTATAAGATGAATGGATAAAGATCTAGCTTAGAAGTCACACATTTGCCCTCTGAACTGCTAGCTGTTATGAAGAAGGTTAAAACAAGAGGATCCTGTCAGCTAGACTTGGATTATCTACGAGGCATAAATTCTAAGATTCCTTAGGAAAAATTCGACATGACATCATAAAGAACTGTTACGTCATTACAGGAGGGGCATAAGGCCAATCCAATGACCGTAGCTCCTTATTTATTAAGTCGTCGTTCATGGAATCGGGCTGTGCAGGTCTTTTTTAAAGGCAGGTCTCAGGCAACAATGAAATAATGCATGGTCCGTTTTGATTATAAAGAAGTGGGAGCAACGTCTTTGATAAAAAATCAGATCTAGAATGTGACTATTTCTTGTTATAGAGCGTACAAACTGAGATCAATTAGATAAGCTGGCAGAGACTTAGGACAGCTAAAATGTGGGCGAAGAAATATTCGAAAGCCAGTCTATTTCAGCAGTGATTTGAATGTCGGAGGAATATTCCGAAAGTAACTTAACAATTTCGTAAAGTTGTGCATTACCATTGACTGTAGAGATTGGCGGATTGTTGACACATCCAAGAATAACCTCTATTAATGGCATGAGAATAGCGGATGCAAAGCCGAACTCTTCAGAGAATGAGGCAACATTCAGATCAAAGGGAAGTTCGACAGCAGCCTAGAATCATAGAAGCTTCACTTAGTCTCTGTTCTTGCTCAATATTTATTGCTTGTGTTTGAAATTGCCAAATTCTGCTCATTCTCTGCCTATGCATTTCTCGTAGCATGTGTATGAAACTGTGAGCATGTTATTGAGGACATTGGTGTTATCGAATGTGAAGTAAATACTGGAAACACTCGAGGGTGGTTACTGCCAGGGAAAATACTAAATTGTATTCCTGGGTTTATGTTTAACATATTCTAAGGCAGGAAATCCAGACTAGATGCTGATATTAGTAAAACCACCGACGAATGTTCAGGCACAATCATGATATGGCCATTAACCTGGGGGTGTTTGTACCTAACTCAAGTCATGCCTCATGCATAAATCCTACTTACTACTAATGCCAGTTTTTGCCTCTGTATTCACTGATGAAAATGCATTTCGCACTTACAATTTCAACAGTCCCATTAGAAATGTCGACATATTTATTTAAGCTATGCAGTTCTCAGCGGCTCTTGAGGAAGACGAACCGCAAAATCTTAAAAAAGCTAAGCCAGCGAATCCCGACGATATACTGGTTACGTTCTCGAGAGAAGTGGACGCGAAACCTCCAAACCAATGCCGCATGCCTACTATTTGTTATTCGAATAAGGTAGACCGCCATACGAATAAACGAGATCAAACCTGTACTTGATATGCAAAAGTCAGGCTTGAACCAGTGTGAATTATCATCCTTATAATAATAATATTAATCATCATCATCATCATCATCATCATCATCATCATCATCATCATCATCATCATCATCATCATCATCATCATCATCATCATCATCATCATCATCATCATCATCGTCGTCGTCGTCGTCGTCGTCATCATCATCATCATCATCATCAGCAGCAGCAGCAGCAGTCTGGTCGGCATCTATTGTAAAATAGTGAAGCTGATGTTTAAGGTGACAACGGTAATGTTCCTTGAGGAATGTTACTTTCTCTCAGAGCTGCAGCACGGCCTCAGACACAATCGTTCGTGCCTTTCCAGCTTGTTGCTTCCGACTGCGCAGTTGACTCGTATACTGGACGGGGATGATAGGGTTGACGACGTGAACGCTGATTTCAGGAAGTCGTTCGACTGCGTTCTACGCACACGTCCAAACAACATACTTTCTATATTAGATTTCAGGGTTTCTTACCGGGTGATCGCAAATCGCATTCATTGATGCCTTGAAGTTATCTACCAATTCCGTTTTAAGCAGTGTCCTGTATGTACTTAGTGCTTGGGCCGTTACTCACTTTAGTCTATATAAGTGACTATGCTAAAAACTTGGACTGTTACGCCGTTCTCTTTGCTGACGACGTTCAAATTACTACAGTCATCGGATATGACGAAGTTAGGTGCAAAATTCAAGGTGATCCTAATCGACTTATCAATTGGACAGTACGCTGATTTCTAAATGATAACGCTGGACTCCATACCAGAAGAACCAGTGGTGAAGATGCTTTTCACCAATATCTCCATGAAGTGCATCACCTGCGACTGCTGAAGAACAAAATGACCTCAACGTTCTGACGATCTGCTCACGTAAGCTGTTTTTGCAGTCTCTAAGGCCAGCAAGAAACGCGAAACGAATGCTGTTTGCGCTGAGATAAACACTTGTTAAAACTGACTTAGCACTGTTCCGAAAACCCCAAGAGGCATTTGTTTGATTTCACTTGGAATATGCCTATCAAACCTGGCGTTCGTGGCTAATAGAACGATTTCAGACTTTTGCATGGAAGATGGGGAAGAAGCTTTGTCATCTCTTCTATCGAGCCAGACTGCCTTCATTAGTTTTTTACTTCTTTATTACGGGTAGCTGTTCGTTGACCACATTCAAGCATACGGGCATATTAGAGAAGAATGGAATAGGTTTTTATAACCCTAGAGTTGTAAGTTGCCCTAATAACGTGGAAATGCTTAGTTCCATTCCAACAATTTCTGTTCTACTGTGTAATGGAATAGGTATACCATAGCATTTTCAGGGGCCGTCATTCACCTTAGAACGAATAGATGTAAAACAAACACATCCATTTCAGCTGCACTCTGGCCGCACTTTCAGAGTTTTCTTATTTAATAGGTCGCGAGCTGTGAGTTTGTTTGAAGTTAAAGGGTCAGGTTTCAAGGTATGAAAAAGGCGATGTTACACGAAATCTAAAACAGCACTAAAAATACCCCAAAACGCTAAAACTAATCATCACACTATACATAAACCTAGTCTGAACCCAGTAATGAAATGCATAGCTTAAGATAGTACTTCGTAGGTACACCTAACCATAACTGCAAACTTAACGCTAAACACATTTTTGACTAAAAACCAAAAGCCATTGTGCCTCATCATCTTAACTTAAACGTAGGTGGAAATAAAATCAAAATCTAACAGATGACATAATACTAATTTCATAACCAGCCATAATGCTAACGGTAGACCGAACATTGCACTTAGCCTCAACCCCAAAAATAACGCAATTAGTTAGCCTGATCATCGGCCAAAACCTAATCCCACACCGAACAGGCTTTATAAACCTAAAAGCATATTTTACCACAGGCTTGAATTTGAACCTGGAACGTTAGCCTTGCCACATGCACCTCAAGCACCTTTCCCATCGAAAGTACGCAATCGGTGCTAGGCGTCTGAACGCACATAATGCATATGACTGTGGCATCTGGTCTGTGCGTGGTCTTTGATGCACTGTGCTCAACCTCCTGACCTGCTACACCTAGGTACTGAACTTAGAATACTGACAGCATGGCAATCTGCCTGTACTCCCACCGGGTGCAGTGGGTGCACGCTGTCAGCCCAGGGCTAGCAGAGTGGAGGCTTGCGAGCACAACACAGGGGGGCCATCGTCGGGCAATCCCAGTTAACGGCATGTGGTCACGCCCACGATAGTGTCTGCCTACTGGCTGGTAATACTAGAGTTCATCAGACGTCTCTGAGCAGAGGTCTGCAGACCACTGAGAGACATGTCTGCCCACCTCGCTGAGTCTCTGTCTTAGTACTAGAACAAGTTGACGACGTCTCCTTCAAAGTGAACAAAGACACGAACTTTGTCTAGCTCCAAGCGCGACTGGCAAAAAGAGGCATTTGCTCTAAATCACCGTAGAGAATAGGCAGCATGTACAATGTGCATGAGGCGAAAAGACTGTTTTTCGATAGCGCGATGGCGTCAGGCTTCTCAATAGTCTGCAGACTGCTGCTGAGAGGCATCTGATGAACTCAGTATTACCAGCCAGTAGACACCATCCTGTACGTGACCACATGCCGTTAACTGGGATGGCCCGATGATGGCCTCCTGTGGTCTGCTCACAAGCCTCCACTTTGCTACCTCTAGGCTGACAGCGTGCACACACTGCACGAGGTGGGAGTACAGGTAGATTGCCACGCTGTCAGTATTCTGGGGTTCAGTACTCAGGTGCAGCAGGTCAGGCGGTTGAGCACATTGGATTGTAGATCACGCACAGACCAGATGCCACAGTCATATGCATGTAGTGTGTTCAGACGCGTCGCACTGCTTGCGCACTTGCGATGAAAATGGGCTGTTCAGGTGGTGGGAGAAGTGGTTGAAGTGCAGGTGAAAGGGATAAGTTTAATTTTAAAATACAAGCGTGTAAGGAGATGGCAAAGGTTAGATAGACAGAAAAAGGCAATTGATGGAGTGAGGGTGGTGGATAAGTAGTTCGCTTTATGTGGAGATTGGAAATTGAGTTAGTTTTAGGATAAGTGTTAGGATTAGGGTCAGGATGAGGGCGTTGATTTACGTTTAAGGGGTTAGAGTTGAGGGGTTAATGTTAGTGCTCGGGCATTAGGGCTAGGGCCAAATTGTTGGCAGTAGGGTAAGAGGGCTATGGTTATTATTATGGGGTTAGCTTTATAGGAAGATACTTGTCTCCAAATTGCGAACTCCAAACGTCGATTTAATTCCCAAAATTGTCCTGCCTAGGAGATTCTTGATGAAATTGAACTGTATTGTTGGATTGCAGATCAACTCAGAAGCCCCTGCATTTGTTTCTATCTCCATTTAGAAATTTATACCCGTCTAGTTTTATTTCGGAGTCTCTGACGTCTGGGATGAGCTCCGTCTCAGTTAATACTATAGCATGCACACTACGCCTAGTATCCATTTGCTGGCGCCCAACTCTCACCTGCGGCTCCCTGGGGGTAGGCTCTGCCTAGCGACCACACCGCGGGTAACCGTCTTGACCAGCATGCAAACCGGATGAGGGTATCCGTGTGTGCATCAGCGCGCATGGTAATATAGACTCTGCTGGCCGGATGGATCATCGCATCGGCATCGTACATACAAGGCTCCGTCTGGTACGCCACAAAGGCCAAATTCATCAACAAGCATTTAGACCTTCCTGCAGCATATAATGTCCTACGTCACTACGTACACCAGGACCACAACAAGTCGGTCACACGGAGCTTACAAATACCAAGCAAATACCGCCCGTAAACTAATTAACCCAAAAGGGGAGCACAGGTGCAACCACCCACACTAAGGTAGCCACAGACAACTCGGGAGGCCGCCGACATTCACAGACAACAGTTGGAAGGCCAAGGCAGATAGAGACGGAGAAGAAAATGGATCGGTCCTAGGCCAAATAATTGAGTCGTTTATTTAAAATTCTGAACGACTTTTTGTACGAAACGCTTTGATACTGGAGAACCAGCCAAGTCCTTCGAAACGTCAGCCACTCACTTTCACTGATCGGGTGAGCTCATCACATTTGTCACAAATTACAATTTTTACTCGTTCATCGACTTCGTGAATCAGCCAACGATAAACGGAAATGTAGAATAAAAGGTGACATGAGGATGCTGCAAGAGTATGTGAGTGAAGTAATATAAGAAGATAAAACTAACAAGATAATGAAACTTCTCCGATTGAATTGTAGAGAGAACTCAAGCTCTCAAGAGGAAAAGTCAATGCCTTTAAAGATAATTTTGGAAATTAAACTTCAAACGTCGATTGCCAAATCGGATCTCGCTACAGAATTAACATCTCCCACGAATTCCTCAACCGGATCGACGGCCTTAATGTAAGCACTGATGAATGTTTCTTGTCTTTTGACGTCGTTGTCTTATTTTCTTCTATACCACACGATTTGTCAATTGACTGAGCAGCCCAACGGCTACAGGACAATCCTGTTGGTATTCCAGCCCAGCACGTTATAGAACTGCTCAAACTCTGCCTTCAGAACTATCGTAGGTTCGACAATAAATACTACCAACAGGTGAAGGGAAGTCAAATGGGCTCCCCAATATCCGGTCTACTCGCCGTACTAGTGCTACAGCGACTATAGTATGAGGTTTTTCAAACTCTTGACCCCAAAATGTGACTGCGCTATGTCGAAGACACCTTTGTCGTAATAAAGAACGACGAATTCGAAAGGCTACATCAGAGGCTGAATGATGTCTGTCCGGCCATACAATTTACCCGCGAAGAGGCAGTAGGAGACAGACTGTCGTTTCTGGACGTAAAAATACAAAGGCTAGACGACGCTACTCTCGCAACCAGCGTTCATAGAAAAGCGTCTGATTCTAAGATCATCCTCAATTATGGAAGCAATCACCCTGTGGCTCACAAAAGAAGCTGCGTCCGAACTCTCTTCCACCGGGCCTACCCTTATTGCAGCAATGACGGTCTGCTGAAGAAAGTACTAGGTTATCTATATCGGCTATTTCGATCTAACGGGTACCCGGTCAGTTTTGTGAAGAACTGCCTCAGGCGTCAGGCACAACATCGAGGCACCTCCTCAGATAGTGAAACTGTGACCCAGAAATTCTTCTCCCTGCCCAATATCCAGGGGACCTCAGAAATGATCGCCCGTCAGTTAAATCAGTTCGATATCCGCGTTTTCCACAAGCCTGCATCCTCGCTGCGCACAGTCTTAACTTGAGTAAAGGATTCTATCTCCAAAGAGGAACAGACTAACGTCATCTATCGCATCCCGTGTGCCAATTGCCCCTGCGTATGTGTTGGTCATGCAGGACGACGCTTGGAAGCTCGTATTAATGAACACAAACTATCTGTCTGTCGCTGTGATCGACTGTCCCTCGTCTTTGCACAGGCACTCCAGTGCGACCACCGTTTTAATTGGGATAACACCGAGGTCATCGCCACGGCCAACAAAAACGGGCGAGAGAATTCCTAGAGGCATGGCACTCTAACGCGGACAGCATCAACCGCCACGTTGACCTAGACGCCCATTATGACGGCCCAAGATCACGCCTCACTAAGCCTAGCCCCACGCCGCATCAGCAGCCGCAAATCCAGACGCCACGGTTCTGCCAGCCTACCATTCTCCCTCCCCCCCAACACGGGGAGCCGTAACTCTTCCCTCCCCTCCACCGTCCTGCCCTCCCGGCTCAGAACCCAGCATGACTCCCTGCCCGCATCCCTCCTCACACGCTAATGGTCCGCCCGTGACTATTTGTCCTGTCGCGTCTGCTAGTCTAGTGTGACTGTCTCACTCTCTCTTTTCTCTTCATTTCGCCTGACGACGGTTTGGTGTCACCAATTCGAAAATTCACGATTACAACTCGATTTTTTTCCGAAGAACCTTTTCCTTTTTCACTATATCGTCTTGGAATGCCTACCACTTCTACTCTACAGAATATAGTGTCTTTAATTTCATTCCTTGTAAATTAAGAAGCATAACTCGAGCGGAAAATCAAACAATAAGAATTGACACGCCGTGGGAAAATCAACCGAGATCTGTGGGCATTTTTCGATGGCAGATGTAGTTAAAAATGTTTTAGAGCCACTGTGGAGCTCAGGTTAAATGTATTTGAAACGGGTTTCACGAGATATAACTCGTTAGTTCGTGAGAACATTACGATTTACGTCATGGGTAACTCCCGAAGTTAACGCAGACTTTATACCCTTCTATGTCATATTGAAAAAAAATTTAACGTTCTATTTGTTTGTGAATTTCTATTCCATTTACATCTACTTTCCTCACGAATTTTCTCAATATTTTACCATCTCTGTCTTGGTTATCAACCAAAAACCTGATGTTTACGCCCAGTCCTTTCGTGCCGTTAATTTTACCTTCCTCGTATTCTGTAAACACGCACCGAAGCTTTATTTCATCCGCATTGACTCAGCCTCTTATTTTGCCAACGTTACCAAAGAGCTGGCGAAATACCAAAAAGTGTAGAGGTTCTCCTCGCTAGGGTTATCTCCCATGTTCAGTCCTCACTATCTAATCCTGCTGCAGATGCTCCCTACTCCATGTTAAAGGCAGAAATTCATCGACTTAATTCTGTGTCCGACCGACAGCGGTATCACCAATTAATTAAGGAGGAGTCAGTAGGTGAACGGAAGCCTTTAGAACTTCTACGTCGAATGCGTTCTCTCCTCGGTAACATGCAGGTTGAAGATAAATTTGTCAAGGAGATGTTTCTAGGGTGTCTGCCTGCAGATGTTAAAACGATTCTGCCATCCGGTTCTCAAGATCTCACGGTCTCACAGCTGGCTGAAATGGCGAATCGAGTGATAGAGATGCAGCGGTCCCAGTCGCCTTCCGTCGCCCAAATCCCCACACCCTCATCGACAGTGAATGAGCAGTTAATGAAGCAGGTGTCGGCTATGGCGGATGAGATAGCCTCCCTTAAACTACAGCTCGCACGCCTTACTTCCAGTCTCACACAGCCGTCGTCGTTCCCCTCGCGATCTCGGACCGCCGATAATAATAATTAATACAAATTTTTATTTAATGCCAGTTTACAGGCATTGTCAGGGAAGCGTTAAACACAAATCCGGCCAGCACTGAAAAAAAACTCCAGTGGAAAAGTAATAAGAATATAGTTGATGGTGGTTTTCATGGCTTGGAGTGTTCAGGAGAAAAAAAAACTGCTGGCGGCAAACATTCGACCGTCAAGAAGGGAGGGGTTGCAGGGTATCGGATAATATCAGTCGCCAATTTCTTTCATGAATTTGGGGTTAGTCCAAACAGATGCGCCGAAGAACAGCTGTCTCTGTTCTATGGCTGGCGAGGCCGATCAAAGTGGTCAGAGACCAAGAACGCCATCGCTACGGTAGAGTTGATCAGAGGTTTCATCAACCATAATTTGTGGGAGCTTTTCACATACTCTCGACCGTCAAGAAGGGATGGGTTGCACGGTATCGGAGATTATCAGACGCCAATTCTTTTCATGAAGTTGGGCATAGTCAAGATAGGGCAGATTCATCGCCACTAACCTTTAAGCGTGACCAGACTCCACGGAAGGGGGGGGGGCGTAGATGTGATTGAGAATGATGGGGGCAGAGAATTGAGGGAGAGCATTGGGCTACAATTTGTAAGTTCTTAGGTTCAGGTCCTAAGCTTATGCTTGGTCTGAGATGTACTTTTAGGTTTCTGAACAGAGTTCGGCAAGGGGCTAGATTTAGGTATAGGATCAGGTTGACTGAGTGGGAGACCATGTCCATCGACTAACGCGGATGGGCAAGGGAATATCACACTACAAGCAAGTGTGAGCAGAGGAGTAGCCTAATCAAAACAATTGCAACCCAAAGAGAAACACGGCTACTAAAATGATAAAAGTAAACAATTTCCAAGACAATGGGCTGGGCACATTTGCACTTCGCCGAAACTCGCATTAGTAAAGCGGTATAAATATCATTACCATAAGCATATGTGGACGCGGTGAATAAACTAGCAAATCATTGGTAGAGCGGCGCTCTCCGATCATTCTTACGGAACTCACTCGTTCCGTTGTACCTTGCGGGCCCTCTTTCCAGCCCAACCAACGGCTACATAGCGGTGCGTTATATGCGCGGAATGTCACTACCAACAAAGTGTATCATAGCCAATATCAGCACACATGTTGAGAGGCGCGACAGCTGCCTCAGACTCTACAGCATTACAGCAGCCCAGGTATCTAAAAGTCAGGACTCAATCAGGTAAACCTTAGGTATCTTCAGAGCATTGCAGAACCTGGACTTGATTAATTTGGGCAGCGCATCTAAACGCCGTAACCGATTCCCCATAACCACTCAGTAATAATGGCAGGAACATAAACACAAATAGAAGTCTTACAACGTCGAAACTAATCAGTTGAATCGTCAGTCAGTCAGAATACATGAGGTTAACCATAGAAACCTTTAAAACTCCATAATAGTGGTACAGGTATGCGTGAAAAAGAGTCGGATCACAAAACATTACTACATGCTGTTTTAGTGTGCAGATTGCTTGAACCTAATGAGGAGGCATAAATGTTACGGCGAAAAAGAGGTTCACTATATTCGTAGTAAAACATTCCTCTGGGATAAGGCCATTGCACCCAAAGGCATCTGTTAAACTAATTTCAGTACTATACTAATTATTGTTTCCGTGGTCTGCTCGATGGGGCTTGATGAGTTCGGCTAACCTTTTAACAGATTATTCTTCAGGTGTCTCTTAAACGCATCACTGTACAGCTTCTAATTGTGAGATTTTTGATACCGTTAAATGGCCGTTCATGAAACGTCATGTATCCGCATTTACGAATGTGGCTTGTAAAGTTAACAATATTGCATGTATTTCTCTACGGTGTTAAGAGGAGACCATATGAGGTTCATAAAATTAAGCAGTGGATTTGAGAAATGTTGTTAACTTTACAAGCCACATTCGTAAATGCGGAAACATGACGTTTCATGAACGGCCATTTAACGGTATTAAAAATCTCACAATTATAAACTCTTTTAAAACCGAATTATACTTTTCTTTTGAGTATGAAATTGGAAGAAGACGTGATTTTCTACCGAATACGTAAAAGAATGAATATTTTTATGCATGATTTCCATGAAATATAATTGAATTTTCAAGGGCATGGAAAATCAATGAGAAAATTGCATACTACTAAAGTAGTCATTTTTTGCAGAGTATGGATCTTGCATGCAGCCGAATATAAGTTCTTTCGAAAGCCGACACCCTGAGGTATCTGGATCATTATAGATTTATGCTGCATCATTATTAGTTTTACAACGCTACCTAATTTATCTTTTCGTAACGAGAACGCATTTCTAAATTTTGGTTGACATTTCATGAGTTAGCACATCTACTGTACATCATTCTGAAGACACGTCCACCAAGTCTGTGCTGCATATTTCAGTTGCGGCCACACAAATGCCCCATATAACTTGCCACCAAAGTTGTAAACGAAAGCATATTCCTGTGCATGTTTTCTATAAATATATTTAAAGATACTGTAACAGCCGCTCCAGTCCCTCTTTTCTCCGGCTCCGTTTTGTCGGTCAATGGCCGCGACAATCGTTGCCAGGCCGCTGACACACAACCACCCCCGCCAGCTAGAACTAGCGCCCCTCCTGTCCAGCTGCAGTGACTCCCGGCTGTCTCCACAAACTATTATCACCTCATGCGCGTCGGACGACCTGGCTTGATACCCGTGAGCCCCTGTACTTATGCTTCCCCCTTATCCTCCCCTAATCCGTCCAATCTCACGACCAGCATTCAACCAGTCAGCCCCACGTACTGACACAGACTTTCACCACCGCGTAAACGACATACCGCGACTGACGCTCTCTACAAACGGACGTTTATCCCTGTTGCAAGCAAACAGCCAACTTACGGCAACCTGCCCTGTGTACAGAATAAACTATTCGTCACAACTCCCTGACTGTTGACATTAGACGAAGCGAACTTATTGTGCGTGGTTTAAGTTGATCTCACATACTTGACTGCCACAATACAACAGCACCGAACACCATTGTGGAAAATGTATGCCACTTACTTAGTCGTTTTTATTACCGAGTACGGTTTCTCCAGGTGATCAGGAAGAAATGCCTTCAAAGTCAACACCCTGGCAATTCCGAAATACTATGAAATCATGGTACAGGATACTTAATATTACAACGCCGCTTTATTAATCCTTCCTAGTCGAAAACGTATTTCGGAATTTTGGCCGATATTTCATGATATCGGTCACGTACTTTCAACCCAGCAGCGTCATATATGAATTAGTGATCAGAATTTTGATTAAAAGATAGGTTCCCTTTGAATACTTAAGACATTGCACGATCTTTGGACCGTTTGTATGTCTCACAAAAACTCATGAAAGCATATATAGAGCCAACTGGTGAAGAAATGTTTGCATTAGATAAATTCTAATCAGGCCAGTGCATATGCATTCGGGCACGTTCGTGTAAGACTCGTAAATGATATTACAATTTCGTTTTTTTGCATAAGTGTGATGTTGAAATATGGATGCTGAGTAAGAATGAGACGCAGGCTAGTAGACAGGGGGGGTCAGGAAACTTTTGTACGGAGAATAGGGGCGGAGGATGGCACTGAGTTTTATTGCACTTGACCGCGCTTTTGGTCATAGTAGATGTGGATCTCGTACGAGGTTCTTCTGAGCGCACAAGATAAGCTTTAGTAACCTGATGGCGCTGCTACAGTTGTTGCTATCAGACGATAAACCAATGATCAATCACTTCTATTTAACCCAACTATTTTGGCTGGTTGTTCCTTTTGCATGCTAGTCAGGTGGAACCTGCCGACTTCGCCGCATTTCTGCGTTCTTTTGACTTGTGTGTGCGCTCACTGAGATGCAACCTCGAAAGGACACATATTTGGACAAGGATATTTCACAGAATACGGAGTCATAGTTAATGAAGGGCACAGTAGTTGGTCAGTCTGCAACTAATTGACTACAAATATTTCCTTAACATTCAGTAATGACGACTGTTTCAACTTCCGTCCTACTGATGAGGATTTCACCAAAACTACCGGACCGCACCTCATGGTCATAGAAAGATCTTGCATGTCAAAAGAAGAGTGGGCGTTCACCGGGAGGGGTTTATTTGAGATCCGACGTTTCGGGTAGTTTACTCGTCTACCCATCTTCAGGGACTGAGAAGTCCTGTGCACAGCACTCCTTATTATGGCGCCCTTTGTCCAATGCGTGATCCGCCAATGCCGCCTGTGTGGCTGCATCCAACCCGCATGTCACCGCGACCCAAATCGCCCCCGTCGGCCGCGGTGATGACTGACGGCCCCGATTGTCCCGCGCCGTGACTGTCCCCCGCTAAGAAGGTTCGTAAAGTCAGATAAGGGGGAGGCAAATTGATGTGGCGGTTGACAGAGCGGTCGGTGGACATCCAGGCTTCTTGCACTTGCCTTGCTGTGTGATCGCCGCCCCGGCCCACAATCTCAACGGCGTCAAAGTTGAAGATGTGTCCCATTTGCGCGAAGGTTGGACCCAAAGTCGGAGGTAGCAACCCATGCCGCGCAAATGGGACACATCTTCAACTTTGACGCCGTTGAGATTGTGGGCCGGGGCGGCGATCACACAGCAAGGCAAGTGCAAGAAGCCTGGATGTCCACCGACCGCTCTGTCAACCGCCACATCAATTTGCCTCCCCCTTATCTGACTTTACGAACCTTCTTAGCGGGGGACAGTCACGGCGCGGGACAATCGGGGCCGTCAGTCATCACCGCGGCCGACGGGGGCGATTTGGGTCGCGGTGACATGCGGGTTGGATGCAGCCACACAGGCGGCATTGGCGGATCACGCATTGGACAAAGGGCGCCATAATAAGGAGTGCTGTGCACAGGACTTCTCAGTCCCTGAAGATGGGTAGACGAGTAAACTACCCGAAACGTCGGATCTCAAATAAACCCCTCCCGGTGAACGCCCACTCTTCTTTTGATATGCCACCTGGGAATCGGATTTTCACTACTATTGATGATCTTGCATGTGCTCGACAGTTCGAGGCTATGAACATTGTCTTTAGGATTGAAAGTGTAAAACACAGGTTCCTCTGGAAATCTGTTTTACTGTGTGAATGATGCACTCCAAGAGAAAGTTGATTTATGGGGTGCGATGCTTATACAAATTATTTCTTCGAGTCATGCCCATTTGTTTTTAAGAAGGCTAGAAACAGGCTATGTTTCCTGAAATTTCTTAAAAAGTCCTCACCCATAAAGCATACATACCATCCGCTATGATCCAGCTGTCAACTTTACACTACTCGTGATTTGAAATACTACCAAGCACAACATCATCAACAAAAAAGCAATACACAAGGAATTCCCGAGAGACGGTGGCGGTGTACCTGAAACCCCCCTCGTGGTGGCGGGTATTTGCGTGTTGCTTCCAAACAATGCGCTAGGCTGTCCCATGGAGATTAATGATGCAAACACTGCCTCCTTATCAGATTTTCATTTTTCACATGACTTCAATTATTTTTTGATACATGTTCTATCCATGACAAATTTTGCAGGCGAAATACTGCCCATATTCTACGGCTACGATATTGGCATTTCAAGCTAAGTTTAGCGATTTATTCACTCATAACTTTGGCTTTAGCAGTCCGCAACTGTCTAAATTTAGTAAAAATATTATTCCACTACAATGAACAGGCCTCAATCATGCTGTTTGCAGATTCGTCAAAAAGTATGGTCGTACATTTTCAAATGGGAATTTTTACGCAGCGATTTGCTTTTGAATTCAAATATGCACATTTAATTCCACGACCTATGTGCATCCCTCATCATTTCCATGCAACAGAAATGGGTTTTGGAGACAATGGCACCCTTCGATTTCAACCCTGAATTCACGTCTATGACAGTTAATTCAGCAATCCAATGCCCCAATTGTTGGCTGAACTTGCACACTTAAACCTATGCCTAGAAACCAACTTTCCATTCGCAGCAGAATACTACTCAATACTAAAGCTGACACCTATGAAATCTACAATCTCTGGATATCTTGGCCAATTTACAGTGCAAGAATTAGAGGCTGTGGCCCGACCATTATTTAGATCCTAATTGCAGATACTTTATGAAGATGACACCTTGTCAATACTAAAAGGGATCAACTGGTTACGCCGTAGAATTCTACAAACTCACAACCATCGGGAGTCACATCCACACTCCTCAGACTACTTTACAAGACATAAAAGCAGGGACCGTCTGTAATACGGGTGACAGTGAGTCAACGTCTAACAAAACTAGGGTAAGGTTTGTGTTTGGGTTTTGGGCTAAACTCAGGTTAAGGAGTAGATTTGAGCATAGGTTTAAAGTTGGCGATGTGGTTAGTCAGGATCAAATGCCCCCGGAGATCGTCTGTTGTAACCTCTTGTACGCCAGAGAAAATGATTCTCCTATCTTTCCACGCAGACAGAATTCAATACCTAGCCTAAGTTATGTATCATTTGATTGGTCATGTACCTCGGATATACTACATGTTAGTCGGTACTTCGTAAGCACACTGGGAACTCTGTCATACACTCACACATTTTGTTATTGGTTAAAATCCTGGTCATTTGCTATATGAACCCTCAAACAATCATGTGTGGAAGTTCTTTTACACTAAATCAGCAATCACTCTATTGGTCACCGACAGGCAGCTTTTAACAGCTACTTACTCGAGTAAACCATGCTGCTCTGCCAGCGAAAGTTACCAAGCAGAAATTTAGAATGCATTCAAACTCTGTTTACCATATGCACATCCAACATGTTTTGTTGGACAATGTATGAGACACTAGGGGCTTAACGAAGACGACAAGTAAGTAAGAACTAATGAACACTTTCTTATGTTAAGAATGTGTGGGATGTCATTGAAGGACACCGGAGGAATCGTCCAATGCATGTGGTGCACAAACAAACGATTACCATACCCAGCCGGCATTCTACGTTTTCACAATAGAGAGCCGACCAAGCTCTTTGAAACCTCTGCATCTAAATAAACCCGCTATATGAGCCCATCTTTTTCTTCAAATCATCAACCCGGATCTCGTAATCTTGCCAATCTGAGCAAATTTTTTGTGTCATCAGTGCTCTGTGCAGCGCGCCATTGGGAGGCATTTGCTCTGCGGATTGCGCCACCTCAAGGGCAACTGTACTTCCTCTCCCGTGAGTTGACAACCAGTTGACCCCTAAAAGCGTGAATTCTGCTCAAGCAAGGGAGACTCTATCCCGACTGAGCAGACAAATGACGAGAGTGCTACGTCACGACTGCCAGCAAAGTCTAGAAAGTTACAACATGGTTTTCACCAAGCTAAATCTCATCATGAGCATCTCTTGGTGAAGAATCGATGGATATTGAGCTGACCATTCTCAGACATGCACAGAAAGTACGTGTCAAAAAAGACAAGGAAGTATCTATAAAATTGGAAAAAACTTCGAGTTTGAAACTCAGACAATTCTTCAAGCATCCTTGTTCCTAAACTTTCCTCTAAACACTTTACTAATACACAACTCGCAGTCCTTGAACGTGGAACCACTTTTACCACAACAGATGCCGCAACCCCAGATTTCATTGTGGCCTTCGAAAAATGCATCAGAAGAGACGAAGGATTTGATCCGTCACCAAACGACTTGGTTACTTATGTGACAAAAAAGGTGCGAAACTCTTAGAAAATTGCAACAGTGAATACTAAAAAGCCTAAAAGGAAACAAGGACATAATTATTCTGCCAGCCAACAAAGGACGTTCAAGAGTCGTGCTGGAAAAATCGGATTTCAAGGACAAGGCTTAAGACTTACTCGAAGACCAGCATTTCTAAAAGCAGTGCTGTGCCAGCGAAATGAAAAGTCAAATCACCGGGATAAACAAAGGCCTAAGAAATGGCATGACCGAGGGGGCGATTACGCCCAACGACTGGTTCTCCATGAATCCCTTTGACACCGCCACGGTTAGCTTTTACGGTCTACCGAAGATAAACTAGGCCAATGTTCCACTCAGGCCAATCGTATCCCTTCGTGGCACTCCGACGTACGGTTTGGGAAAATGGATGTTCGGTCGTCTTAGGTTTTTTGGCTGAAGGTCCACCAGCAACATTAAAATCCGTGAACTAATTTCTCGAGCGCACAGAATGTCTGAAGTAAGAGCCAAACGATGCCATAGTATCCTTTGATGTCGTTCCGCTTTTCACATTCATTCCACAGCAACTAGCGATAGACGTTTTTGGCCAAATACCGTCAGAGCGCTACTAGGAGAAGGGCAAGGGCCTGAAGTCCAAACATCTCTTCCAGCTTCTGCAACACTGCATCAAGACCTGTTTGACCTTTGGTAGAAAAATGTACGAACAAATATAACGCACTCTTATGAGATCCCCTCTTTTAGGTCTAATCGCTGAAGTGGTCTTTCAGCGGATAGAACTCGTTGTGTTCACAAAGTATCAACCAGAATACGCATAGCCCATCGACTCCAGCCAACAATTCGACGCTGTCTGATGCAACCTAAGGACCCATTGTCACCCGTTGAAGCGTCAGCAGTCAGCTACAAAGTAAATTGCGATTGGGGGTGACTACAACTATTTGAGAGGAATCGGGAAAAATTGCAGATTCGCCCACAAGAGCACAAATCGGCCACTCGGATGTTAGGTCCAAATTTTTAACAGGCAACACATGTTGGAGAAACTGGGCATAATTCCGATTTCCATCTTTGGCATGGGCAACACAAAAGCGAACGGTTAACGCTCGAGGCATGGTACACCGAAGCCCACTCCATCAAGAGGCATCTGGACGTTGAAGCAGATTACAAAATCCTACGTAGTCACAGTCGTAGAGCTCAGAACCAAACAAGCACACCGCACTTAAGAAGTCCACACAGAGACAGCCCGACGAAGAGTGCACTATGTGAGAAAGAAGAAGAACAGCCAAACTACCACCCGAGTATCGTTAAATTTACTCCGCCCGACGATGGGGTGACTAACCAAGCACAGAGATAAAAAGACCGCCAACCATGCCCCGAGCGGCCGACCTCGTGAGGGTAGAAGAAAATCTCTCAGCATGAGGTCGACCAACATAACTTGCCACTTGGTACTTCTGATCGATTTAATGGATTTTTAGTTTTGACAATGTGAAGTTAACCAAGCTCTTCGAAACCTCAGAATCTAAGTAAACTCGATTCCGTAAGTTCATCTTTCATCTAACGGTCAGTAAGGACCACTAATCTTTGCCAGTTTGATTAGCAAACCTCTGCGACTAGGTGTCACAGGAATGACCACCACCGAAAGTTCATTTTCGTTGAGAATTGGGAAAGTTTTTGGAAACTGAATTATACCCTTCCTTCAAGCATATATGTGGAGGAAAATGTCATTTTCTACCAAATCGTTAAAAGAAGAGATATTTGCCTGTATGTTTTCCATGAAGAATATTTAAATTTTTACGGGCATCGAAAATCAATGAGACAAATCCACGCTACATACATAAGTAGTTATTTTCTACAAAGTCTAGTTTTTGCGTATAGTCGGAAAGATGTTCGTTCGAAAACCGGCACCTCGCGTTAACTAAATAAAAATAGAACTATGCTGTAAGGTGATTAGTTTTACAATCCTACTTGATTAATATTTTCGAGGCGAAAGCACATTTTACAATTTTGGTCGGCATTTTATAAGTAAGCCCGGCTACTGTATTTTGCTATGGATGCGAATTATGTCGGATCATTAATAAACGGGCTTATATGATACTGCATGAAAAGACACTGAACGGCCTTGAACAATCTCCTAGGTAAAAACTTTTTAAAATGTACTCTACTTTATATTGGACTACGAACTCTAAATTTAACGTGAATTGCCGCCAAATGATTCAAATAAGGGCATACTATGTGCACGTTTTCTATAAAATCAGCCTGAAATATCGCCTACGACATTAGTAGTTATTTTATCGAGCTCAATTTTTTTAGAAAGCCAAATGAGGTGCATTCAAAGGCAATACTCTGGCAAGCCTTTAATATTAAAGGATTATGCTGCATGATGATCAACCTTACAAACTCATCTAAGTCACCCAACGTAATCGAAAATGCATTTCATAATTTCGCCAAACACTTTGTGAGATTGGTTACTCACTGGATGTTGACTATATTGTTTATACTTAGTGCCTCTTTTATGAAGTTGACGCCTTTGAATTAATGTTAAATATGTATTTATGAGTGATCTCGAGTTGCGAAAATTTTCGACTAACCGAAGATTACATAGCATTAGTTTAATTTCAATCTATATATAAAAGATTACTAAGACTGCTTCATTTTAACTCATATCTGTTTTCCTCGTGGATGATATGCAGGTGTGGAGGGCAAACGAAGGAGCAAGTGTCTGCACTGATGGTGTCGCGCAAATCGCGTGAGATACATTGTGGATAACGATATTACTTCCACGTTTTGATCCATCAGCGACTCCTGATTATATCAGATTTTTAATCGAGTCCATTTGTGGTACGTTCATAAGGCTGGTTTTGAATGTATTTGAGTCCAACAGCGAACAGTGGATTGTGAATAAACGTTCATCTCTCTTCAAAGATTTTAGTAAGTATAAGGTGACAGCGAGATCCAGATAACCGTCAATAATTTTATATATATCATAATTTTTGCATGGAAATATATGGCGATTCAGACTTTACGTCAACACAATCTGAGAGTCTGAGTATACCTGAGTGACAATTAATAAATTTGGTGGTAACTGCAGATAAATAAATTAAGTGATAACGGCGGGGATTTATTCTGCAGCCTCACCTGTGTGATACCAACTGATTATATTGTAGCAACAATATTAGGTAAAAACATAAATTAGCCTCTCGCTGGATTGGCAGGGAAAGATAGCGCATGCAGAACTCGAAGCACGCGCAGGAAAGCGAATGAAATTGGCGTGTTCACACTCCGACAGAGCCACTAGCTGGACTGAGGGAAGAAGGAGAATGCAATCACAGCTGGAAGCCCATGGTGGGAAGCGCGTGGTAATTTGCCGTCCATGGACGCTGTAGTGAAACCGACGGCGTTTCAAACCGTTGGAACAATTTTACTAGCTGGATTGGGGTAATAAAGAAGGCGCAAGCAGGGCTCGAAGCACACGCAGGAAAGTGCGCGTGAACTGATTCCTGAGGTAACCGAGGTTGGGGTATAGCACACGTCACACTGAAACAGTCACTCGCAAGATGAAAATTGTGGAAAAGATGTAAATACATGATGTTTGCGAAGTCAGCGCACTTGCACTTTAGCTTTTTTTAAAGTTCACCATGTGGTATCACTCAAGTGGAGCTGTAGGACCAAACCTCGCCGCGATAACTACAGATAAACGTGCCGAACTCTTCAGCGAATGACAAATTCTCACTTATCGTCTACCGGAATATTTCGAACTGCAGGCGCAGTTGGTGGCTTTGCGTCCTCTTAGAGTCGTGGCTTAACACAATAAAAAGATATACGTTATGGCAGATGGGTGCTCATCGATCAGGTTGCGGAACATGACCGTTCCGCTGTGCCTGGGAGCTCCTACTAGAATCCTCTCAGGCACAGCAACTAGTAATAGACGTAATGAGATAGTGCGGACAAAGACAAGGGAGACCGGGCCCGTGGCTCAATGACAGTTTTAAACTCCATGACCAAAGATATCGGGTTCGAATCCCAAATGATCCACATTTGGGGTTGGGTATAACTGATTGATGACGGCTAACAAGCCAGAAATGACCATTTCGGTCCCTCTTGTCTTTGTCGGTACCATCCCATTTGCCTCTACAGCCAGTCGCTATGCGATTGCCTGCGAGGGTTCTTGTATGAGCCCCAAGGCACAACGGAACAAGCCTGTTTCGTAATTTGGTCGGTGAGCACCCATCTGTCATAACTGACATTCCCGATGAAAACCGGCAAGACAAAGGGTCCGTGGCGCAATGATAGGGTTTCAAGCTTCATGACCAAAGATCCCTGGTTTGAATCTCAAGTAATCCGTCCTTGGTGTTGAATACGACTTGCTGATGATGGCTTACAGGCCAGAAACAACCATCCTGGTCTCCCTAGACATTGTCGGTATTATGGTATTAGATACAAATCAATAGCAGCAATAAACCAGTCCACGATGTCGTCAGGCGAGGGGCAAGCCTCGAGGAATTCCCCTACCTGTATTGTCTTGGCCATAGACATTACCCAGTCTCGCGACAAACGAAACCGTAGACACACATTGTGCCTCCACAATGGACCACGCGGTAGATGCGCAGGGCCAACACGGATGCTATATCGGATTCCGGTAGACTTTATTGATAATGCGCGCCCATAACAAATGCCAGCATTTGGAGCACGGCGGAAGGCCAAAATGCAGGCTCGCGCTGTGCCACTGGTGGTTCCATCCGCCCTCCTCATATTGTTTGTTGCTGAAAATACTGGCGAAATGTTTTTTTGGACCGGAAGGTTTGGTGGTGCGCCTAGATGCGGGCTTTCTTTGTGGCAGCCACATTCGTCCCCTCCAGCTTCCGGTCCTCATGACCTAATCATGCACTGGGCTCATATGGGGGGAGAAATGAGAGTGCACCAGATTCTCTGCATGTCAAATATTGTAATAAATTAACTCACACGCAAGTCGCCGTTCCTGTTCCACCCCTACGGTGGAGCACACAGTGGACGTAGTTGACAAAGACGGAGAGCTATCGGTAGTCACCACTCAAGAGAGATGGCAAAGACGAAACACAAGCGATCGTAATGGGTGTCACAGAACGTGCTCCTTAATGTAAGCGCCAAGTCAACTATCCGTAAGGCCAACGTAAAATTAAAAATTATTAGTGCATTGAATGCGCTACACCAGTTTATTTACCTGTGCCCTGGGTTTTCGATCATAAGATAAGAATAATACTGCGCTCGCGGAGGAGGCTTTCCTGTTGGCGAAGTTGATGAAAGGCACAATGTCGTTTCCGGACGATTAGTTTGAATGTCCGCTGCATGCGGGCTGGGAATTGAATCTCCATGGCGTCGTTTTTCCACTTAACCTGAGTTCTTATTAATTTCCTTGATGTCAAAGACATTTTTAAGCTTGTTTGAGTTTCTGTCGACTAAAACAATCTATTTAATTATGCTACCTCTTCCGCAAACAGATATTCCTATTGCTGATAGAAGCGAACAGGCTAGTTCCAGGTAGCAGTTCAGAAGATGAATATGCTATCACTGGAACAAGAAATTTATTTGCCTGACGTTTCGGATCCTCACTCGAATCCATCATCAGAGACATTCGCAGATAGAGGTGATGGTGGCACCAAGAGTGCAGTATTTATAGCACGTGGCTGCCGTGGGGCCGTATGCGCACTGCAATTAATAGTTCTCGCAATCGCCGCTGGGGTCGTAATTGATGCGGCGGTGGCTTGGCGGTCCGAGTCAGGGTTGTTAATTGCCCCGATTTCGTCATCCGTGCTGGATGCTGGTGTGACGATTGCTCGGCAAACTGGCTCACTGTCACCGTGATAATTGCTCAACCGCACCCACCCCACGTGACTGATTCTTCTGCTCAGGGAAAATCTCAGCACGGAATATGGTACCGGGAGGTCATTGTGTTTGTTGATGGATTGCGGGCCTGAGAACCACGACTCGAGCAGCCCGCAGCTCACGCGGTTGTCACCCCTTGCGAGGATTTCGGCCTCTTGAGAGTTAGTGTCTCCCCGCCTCACTGCTGCTGTGTGCTCGGCAATTCGCGTACGGAGTAATCTCCCAGTTTCTCCGACATAATTGCTTTGTCCGCAACTACACCAGATCCGGTAAATGACTCCAGACGTGTCCTGCCGTGGCAGCGCGTCTTTTGGCCTCATTACTCGGCGCCTAATGGTTGCTTCCGGCCTGTGTGCAACCCCAACTCCAAGTGGAGTGAGAAGACGACTGACGGCTTCCGAGACGTTCTTCACGTACGGAAGAGCCCGCCAAAATTTGGGGCCGGTTGGATTTGGTCTCTGGTGTCCTTTTCGTATGCACTAGTTGACAAAGTTGCGCGGGTAGCCATTGGCTCTCATTACTCGTCGAAGATATTGTAATTCAGCAACCTTGTCTTCCGTTTCACTGCAGTGCGTCTCAACACGCCGGTATAGCGCCCTTACGCAATTGCGTTTGTGACTGATAGGGTGGTTGCTATTGAAGTTCAGTATTTGCGTCGTATTTGTCGCTTTCCTGAACACTTTGGTTTTTAGGCCACCACAATCTTTGCGGCAGACGAGGACATCCAGGAAGGCCAGCTGATTGTTTTCCTCCTCCTCCATCGTAAATTGGATGTCCGGGAAGACGGCGTTGAGTTGTTCTTTGAAAGTCAGCACCTGATCCCGTTCGATGACGACGAAGGTGTCATCCACATACCGAGCCCAGAATTTCGGTCTGTGGTGTCGGAAAACCAGCGACTCCAGCCGTTGTAGGACCGCCTCGGCTATGAGTCCCGAAATCGGCAAACCAATTGGCGTTCCCTTCACCTGCTCGTAGATTGTTCCGTCGAACGTAAAGTACGTCTTGAGACAGAACTTTAGCAGCTGGATGATTTGGGCGTGTCCGAGGCGATTCTCCGTTTCGTCGTATTTCTCTCGTAGGAGTAGTTCGATGGTCTCGACTGCCAGGTACCGCTGGATAGAAGTAAAAAGCGACGTGACATCAAAGGAAACCATGATATCGCTTGGCAGGAGACTTACTCCTTTAAGTTTCTCCAAGAATTGCGTTGACGAGCTGACTGTGGTGTTCGAATCGGAGGTCGGAAACTTGAGACGTTGGAACAGCCACTTTGCCAGTCCGTAGTTTGGAGTGCTCTTTAGTGATGCGATTGACCGGAGAGGAGCGCCCTCTTTGTGCACTTTTGGGAGACCGTTGAATCGGGCTAGGGCCGTTTCTTGTGCTCTCGCCATGCGTCGCTCGATTGGCGATATTGCACATGAGTTCTCCATTGCCAACAGCGTCGCGTTAATCTTGCTTGTCAGCGTTTTCATGGGGTTGGATTCGCATGGATTTATACTTGAAAGTGTGGGAATCCTATCTTGAAGTTTGCCTATGCCAGACAGCGGGGAAACGCAGACTAAATTCTCGCTTGTTCATGTAACTCTCGTTCTGCTATCTTGCATATTCTCTGATTCGAGTCAGTATAACCACACATCAGTTATAATAAAGCCTATGATACTTAGAGAGTATTGTGGTGGATGTAAACCAAGATATGTGCACTTTGGGCAGCGAGAGGTACCCTGGTGACGGTAGGCTATAGGATTAATGCGGTGCTCGCATGCCCTTGCAGTAATCTGGTTTCCCAGAATCTGCGCTGTGCGACCACACTCTACCCAAGGCACAGCCGCTACATATTTTAGAGTCGAACTTTCTGAACTATGGAATACTCTTTAGCTAGTAGGCATTAAAAGAGGTACTATTAGATGTTTGAGATTAGTTAGTAATCGAATGCCCACGTCTGAGTGGGTGCATGATAGTCCACACTGCTCTGGTTGTGAGTAAATGTGTGTAAGCGACTGAGAACCTCAATACCGGACAGTAACTCTGCTCTCAGGTGCGGACTTTTTCATGTTAAGAACAGGTGGAAGCGTCTTTTCAAGATTTTCATCCGGCCCCACTTGCTTTTTTCCGTTGGGATTACTGCAATGGGTCTCAGACCATCTGATGAATGTTCGCACACAGTTTTATTTGCAGTAAAACATGAAAAGCTCCGTGGTCTTTTTCGTCATTGCATGACTGGGAAGATTGAGTTGAGTAGATTATAAAAGTCCCTCAACAATGTCTCTTTGGTGATGAAGAACGTGTTATAACGCAAAAAAATTACCTCCTGCTGGATTAAGGCAGATTTTTTAGCTCCCGCGATACTGGCTTATAATATGTCAAATCTTCAAAATTCCCTGAGATTCCTCATTTCCTTAAGACGTTTCGCGCACCAGATCCGAGGGGACGTATGTGAATAACGACGTCACATCGAAGAATATCAGGACTTCGTGGTTTTAACAGTAGTAAACGGTGAATTGAATGGAACACAACAGAGTTCACAGGGTGGAATAGGGAAGTGTAGGTGGGATACACATTTGAGGTGATCAGAGTGACAGTCATCAGTAAGTGGTTCGTTTAAATGTGAGCGGTTAGAGAAGAGAAGTACAATGAAAATGCATATGTAAAGAACAATAGTCGATACATTTTGGCTACTAACAAGCTGTTAGTAGTAAAATGGAACGGGAATAAAAAATCTACACGACTGCGGCTGCCCTAACACAAGAATCATCGAGATGTCTCCACAGAATTTCCGGAATCCGCAGTGCATACCTCGAAGATGTTATTTTTACGAAAAAAATCCGGGCACTTGATAGTAGAGGAGAATATAATATGGACCATTTCATTGGGAATGTTAGTGTCCCAAAAGTAATCTAAAATTCAGTTGTTTCATTTTGGCAATTGAAGCGCAGTTTTGTCTTGTTCTTGCTCTCTTCAGTATCCGTTTTCGCCTTCAACTCTAGCTCTTTCCCATTTTCCTTAATTCCTTTTCTTAAGTCTCCAACTATCTCAACCTCCAGTCCTCCTCCTCCTCCTCCTCCTCCTCCTCCTCCACCGCGCCCAACCCTAAAATTCCTCTCCATACGCCTCCCATATGCCAAAACTTTAACTGCCTCATTCCTATCGAACTAGCCAACCCTGTACTTAGCGTTTAAAGGCAGGGTTTGCAACATTTTTTTCAGGTTTGTGCGTAATCTGCATACGTTGCTATTTCACTTATCATTTGACGAGCTAGGTTCCATTTGTCATTTAAAGATGGGTTCAGCAAGCTGTGTTCACCAAACAGTCTACCGTACTATTGAAAGCGATTTCCACTTTCGATCGCTCTTGCCAAAGTCACAGATTCAGAAAATAATTTTTGTGTGCATAATGGGAGGGCGATTCGGAACGTTTTTATTTTTTCTGAAGAGCTTCTACAATCAGAACTGTATGTCTCAACTCGATTTCATAGACGGCTGTGAACATAAACGCACACATGACTTCACCGCCCATAATGTGAAAACTGTCTGAAATGGCAGTTTATTACTGATTCTCAACTTCCTACGTCTCAGCTGTGGAATATACTCAGATTCGCTACGCCGCCACCGTTTTCCCTTCGTCCACAGGCTTTAATACCAATATTCTACTGTTGTATTCATTTACTGTTCCTTGCTTGTATCTTTTATATGTTTCTTCCAGTCTATCGCAAAAGTGAAACATGTCTTACTTGACGAAAAAGTAGAAATCAGATCGACTCTAAGGATATGCATAGGTTTATTGTGAGAACCACACTGACGTACAGTGCGTGACCGATCCCATGAAATGTTGGTCGAAATTCTGAAATGTGATTTCGATTAAGAAGGATTACTTAGGCGGTGTTGTAATATTGATCAGCATGCAGCGTAATTCTATAGCTTTTCGGACTCACCAGGATGTCGGCTTATGGATTTCCTCATTTCTGATCTTTTGCATAAACCGCGATCTACCAAAGCAGTGGCAGATCGGCTGAGTAAACTGCTTAGAAAATATTGGCGTAAAATTGTGATCACGGAGAAAGAATGACACCAAATGCGGGCAACTGACACCGCTCTAGCTCTATTCTATGGTCTGCCAAAAATCCGTAAAGCAAATGTCCCACTTCGGCCAATCGTTGCCCTAAAAGGCAGCCCCACATTCAATTTGGCAAAGTGGATGTACTCAAGATTGAAGTTCCTCCAAGGCAATTCGCTTATGCGGAGTTCGCAGTGGGTAATTCACAGCCGCAGTGACTCATCAAATTAATTGCCGGCAAGACAGTGTGCAATCGAATGTGTTTACTGAACTGAAGTGATCAAGCGCATGCTAGCAAAAACGACCACAAGGTCATTACATGGGAATTGATATTTTGATTCGTTAATAGGTCAATTAATAGCAACCAAAGGGGGCGTTGTCGGGTCTACTCGTAATCGATGCTTTTCCTCCCATTCGTGGTTGGCTGGGCACAGCCGTCGCAGCAGCAACTTGGTCGGCGACGAAACAGAAATAACAAAACCAAATGAATAATGGCGGATTGAGATAGATTAGAGCATCGAATTCTGGTGGGCGTTTCTGCAGGCCACTTCGCAATGAAATTTAAGGTGCTTTTAGCCGTGTTCTTTTCGAAACCCAGTGTTCTCCTTTTATAACCTCAACCAAGTAACTCAGCCATGATATCGTAGGGTTGAGTTTGGGTGAGAAATCACTTCCCGGAGGCTTTGCACAGATTCGTGACTGATCAGGCAGTCCTCAACATAAAAACATCTCCGCAAATGATTTAAATCATGAGCTTCAGCGAAGTCCATCGTCTGATCCATGGATCGATTTAGTGCGTAGGTAGCAACACATAGGGTAGAGATTGCCCCGACCGAGTGGACTGCAATTTACTAGATGTCCGGACTGAGGACTAGGTCAGCACTTGTGGACAACAGAAAACGTTTCCATCTGCAGTTTCAACTTCAGCAGATAGACTTACTATCCCGATACATGCCCAGCAGAAGTTCGCAGTGTGAACAGTTCTATGACGTTTGAGGAAGCTGAGTCTTCTCATCCGTGCCCGTCAATCGCCAAATTTGCAACACGTTCCTCTCCCTAAACAATTGTTTTCCTGGATTTTCGTGTTAGCTGATGTCACAATCACTATCATGTCTACTAGTTTTATAGCCAACGGAGATATTCTATAATAGTGTATTTTAGGGTAAAAGGCAATGCCCTTGATGACCCTATTGAAAACGGCACATAAAATATAAATGTTAAATGTACATCTTACTTGTCAGTAACATATTTTTTCACGTAAAACTTCCACAATGCGGGACTGCGAAGGGTGCGGCAGGCGGTCTTCTCAGTGAACATATGAAATTTTAAGTGCAGTTATATACAATCAGCATAAAATGCAGTCATTTGCAAAGTTTAAGAGGAGAAATTTCATCAAAAGTCAGGGATGTGTTAAGTAGGGATGAAATCAAGAAATGAAATTTATGGCTGGCCGCAGATATTCCTGTTGTAAAAGGCGTTGATTGTCAAAGATCAAACGATCCAGCTGCATTTTAAATAAAGCGATTGTATCACTTGGGAGTGAGTTCCATGTTCGAACAACACGGTGGTTGAAGGAAAACTTCCGATTGTCTAGGCGTGTACGTTCCCACTTGACTTTGCACGGATGACCGCGTAAGTGACTCATGGTCGTTAATTCAAAGAAGTCGTCGGTTTTGAGCGAACACTCATGCCCGTGGATAATGCGGAATGTCCACAACAGGTCACCCCTCATTCGTCTATAGGATAAGGGGAAAAATTTAACTGGATCAGTCTTTCTGGGTATGACAGATTCCTGAGACCGTCCACCAGTTTTGTGGCCCGTCGTTGCACCTGCTCTATGGCATCACTGTCTTTCTTCATCCAGGGCATCCATGATGGCATTCCGTATTCCAAGCGCGGTCTGACGAACGTGCCGAATACCTGTGAGAAATTTCGGGAGGAAAGATTGTGAAGGCACGCCTAATCCAGTGCATGATGCTGGTCGTCTTTTGGACGACTCTTTTGCAGTGCTGGGAGGGCAGCAAGTTTGAGCATGTCCAGACACCTAGGTCTTTGTGCGTGTCCACTTCATTTAGTGGAACCCCATTTATGGTGTACTGATGTTTCGGGAAGCGCCTCCGTCCAGATTCTAGTCGCAAGACAACACACTTGGATACCTTAAACGCTAGAAGCCACTTGCTGGACCACACAGCCAGCTTATTAACATCTTCCTGTAGCTTCTGCGCGTCTTCAACGCAGCTGATTGTTTTCCAGATCTTTATATCATCATCAAACATGATGCCATCGCATTCCATGTCTGCAGGACAGTCATTAATATAGATGAGGAAGAGGAGAGGACCCAAGACTGAGCCTGAGGAACGCCGCTTTTTACTGGCACCCATTCGGATGTAGTGGCCCCAACGATTACATTTTGGAGCCTGCATGACAGGAAACTTTTAATCCACTTAAAATACTGCACTGTATTCCACACTCCCAAATCTTCTGTAGGAGTCGCCCTTGAGGAACGCTATCAAACGCCTTCTTAAAGTCAAAGAAGATGACGGCCACTGGACGGCCCTGGTCTATGGCTCTTGTCCACTTTTCCTGAGAGTAGAGACTGCTTGTAAGACAGGAGTGACTACGACGAAATCCGTGCTGAACAGCACATAACAGGTTCCTCTGCTGCAGATACGACATTAAATGCCCTTTACTAAGTCGTTCCATTACCTTGCATAGAATGCAGGTTAAGCTAATAAGACGGTAGTTTTCGGGTTTCAGTCTGGATACTCCTTTATAGATTGGAGAAATATGAGCCGTTTTCCACTCCTCCGGCAGTTCGCCCTCGTCCATGTACTTCCGAAATATTATGGACACCGGCTCACAGAGTGCATCAGCTAATTCTCGGAGGACAAGTGGATGAATTCCGTCTGGACCAGGTGATTTGCAGGTTTCAGCCGGCGTAGTTCGGTCCTTATGAACTTGGTGAGAAGAAACGATTGTCTTCCAATGCAGGACAGGAAGGATTTTGTCGTTGGTCTACGTAAGGCAACGCAAGTGGGTTTATGTCATGAGTGAATACCGACTGAAAGAAATTGGAGAAGGCTGATGCTTTCAGGTGGTCATCTGTCTCAATTACCCGGTTTTGGGATCTTAGCGCTGGAATCGGTTCACGATTACTCTGTCCATTACGTATGTAACTATAGAGGATTTTAGATTGCTCCAAGGAATTTTCTAATATGCAAAGTTCATAGTTGTTTCGAAGTCTATGAGCCTCGCGTTTACACGCATTCCGCTGTCGCTTGTATTCCTTCAGATCTTCAGGACTGTCTGTTTGTCGGTAGCGTCTCCACACTTTATTCCTCCTCTTAAATGCGGTTTGAAGTTTCCGGTTTATCCACGGCGGACGGTTGGTTGTTTTCTTTCGTCTGA
>CACRXP010000413.1:88360-103616 GCA_902702965.1 Spirometra erinaceieuropaei | reverse complement strand
CCGGCCGAACGTAAAACCCGCAGCTCTTTCTGTCTAACAGCTTCCAACAACTCCAGCATTCCCCCCTTTGGACAGGGCTCCATCACACTTGATTTGGGCCTTCGTCGGATTTTCCGATGGGTTTTCATTATTGCAGACTTCTCCGTCGCCCTCATATGCGCCGATTTCCTAGCTCACTTCAATCTACTAGTTGATTTGAAGAATCGCCGACTCGTCGACTGCATCACCTACCTGCATGCCCGTTGTCAATCTGATGTGAACCCCTACGTCAACCCTCTCACTGTTATGCCTATCTCTGACTGTCCTTTCCATTCACTTCTCAGGCAGTTCCCCCGCCTGACCACCCCCTCATTTCGTGAAGTGGACATCAGGCACACAGTCACCCACCGCATTCCCACCACCGGACCTTCCAAATCTTGCCGACCACGACGTCTTGCTCCCGACCGTTTGAAGATTGCCAAGGCAAAATTCGAACATATGTCCGAGGTCGGCATCATCGGACAGTCCGACAGCTGCTGGGCATCATCCCTCCATCTTGTCCCAAAGAAGAGCGGCGACTGGCAACCGTGTGGGGACTATCGGACGTTGAAATCAGGGACAGTCCCGGACCAGTATTCGGTCCCACACATCCAAGACTTCACCCTTTCGCTGCATGGTAAGCGAATATTCTCCAAGATTGACCTTGTGCGTGCCTACCACCAAATCCCAATCAAGGCCAGTGATGTGCCGAAAACTGCAGTGACCACTCCCTTTGGGTTATTCGAATTCACTCGTATGCCCTTTGGTCTGAGGAACGCCACTCAAACCTTCCAGCGATTCATTGATCAGGTTCTGCGAGGTCTCGACTTCGTCTACGCCTACATTGATGATTTGTTAGTGGCTAGTTCTGACGCTGCTGAACACGAGATTCATCTTCGACAACTCTTCGAACGACTCGACTCCTTCGGCGTTGTAATAAATGCTGCTAAATATGAGTTTCGAGTCCCCAGCCTAATCTTCCTGGGTCATGAAGTGAACTCAGATGGGCTAAAGCCCGTCACAGAAAAGGTTTCGGCCATATCAACGTTCCCCGTCCCGACAACCATCAACCAAATACGCCGATTCTCGGGGTGGTGAACTTCTACGGAACCTCCCTACGACTGCCCGATGAGTTAGTGTCTCCCTCAAGCATGCTAACGTTTTTTGAACCTTGCAGTTATGTGGAGCACCTGCGTAGTGTCATGCGCAATCTCCGCGCAACGCCCCCATCGGGCGTCACCGGGCAATTCCTTCATCCCTCCCGACCTGGATAAGTGCACTTTCGTCTTGGTTCGGCATGACGCTGTCCGACGACCATTCCAAACACCCTATGACGGGCCGTATAAAGTCCTTCGTTGATCTGACAAATATGTTGTCATCGACCGCAACGGCAAGACCAACACAGTCAGTATTGATCGCTTCAAGCCGGCGTACATCGACGAAATTGACCAAACCTCACCTCAACACTGACCCCGTCGCAAACAGTGGTGCCTCCACCTATTGGCAATAGCCCGCCTCCGGTTCGCTGCACACGATCTGGTCGCCACGTCCACTGGCCCGACAGGTATGTGGCTGGCTAGCATGTCAAGGCCTTCACTTCGTTTGGTGTCTGGGGGGAGTTGTAGCAGCCGACTCCGTTTTGTCGGTCGATGCCGCGACAATCGTTGCCAGGACGCTGACACACAACCACCCCCGCCGGCTAGCAATGGGCCCCTCCTGTCCAGCTGCAGTGACCCCCGGCTTTCTTCACAAACTATTATCACCTCATGCGCGTCGGACGACCTGGCTTGATGTCCATTAGCCCCTGTAATTATGCTTCCCCCTAATCCTCCCCTAATCCGTCCAATCTCATGAGCAGCACTCAACCAGTCATCCCCACCTACTAACACGGAATTTCACCCCCGCGAAAACGACACACCGCGACCATCGCTCTCCGTGAACGGACGGTTATCTCTGTTGAAAGCAAACAGACAACATACGGCAACCTGCACTGTGTAGAGAATAAATTATTCCTCACAGCTCCCTGCCTTCTGTCAATATACGAAACGAACTTATTGTGCGTGGATTAATTTGATCTCACAACCCTGACGTCCACAGTACCATGGCAGGAGGTAGAAGTCCAGAAGCACTGTGCTGTGTAGGTCACGGCTTCACTTGAACCGTGACTCCGCTGCTATAAGATTGCCAATCCCGCGATGTTAGCCCTGTAACGCGTCAAGCGGGCTTTCTCTACCTTCGATGAGGACTGATTCGCTAAAGTCTTCCGGACGTTGGTGCAGCCATATTTAGAGCTCGCTATCCCAGACTGGAAGCAGTGAGTCGGTATGGGCCTTAACATCCTTCAGAAAATCTAAAGGCTCGAAACTAAATTCGTTGGTAGCTAAAGTCCATTACCTTACGAAACAGGGTTACCCAATTTCGGATATTTTCCTCTGACTTACTGACGGTTAGAATGTGAACTCATAAAAGTAAAATCACCTGGGTCGCTTTTTACCGTTAAGTATGAGAAAGTTCAACATTTTGCGAGCTAATGATATTATGTGCAGCTAGGTCTGCTGTCTTTTATCTGCAGACTCATTTGTATTACCTACCACAACAAACCTTTGAAGTCATCCACTCAAAATACCTGTGACCAGCGACGGACTGGACGAACGGAGGTTATTCTTTTCCAACAGAGTGGTTGGAGCCCGGAATGCTCTGTCTGTAGATATTGTCATGTCTACGCACGTCGGGACATTTAAGCGCAAGTTGGATGTGTACAGCTGTGCACATCATGATATCATCCGAACAAAATCGTCTTATCGTTCTGTTCTAATATATGATTACTCTAATACTATTATGTTCTATATTCCAGTAACGTTTGTCACAGGGATTTTGCGGACGAATGGTAGCATTCATTAGGTCTCCGTCAGGATACTGTGATCGCACCAAATAACGATAGCATAAGAATGCGTGCACTGGGTACTATACAGTGTAGCAGGTAGTGTTCGCGTTTTAAGAACTTGAAATAAATTGTCAACCTAAACGACTTCGACGCATATCTGCATTGATTACAGTTTTCGTTTGGAAATCGTTGATACTATTACCTCCCTCGTAACAAATAGGAGTCCAACAGTTCAAAATCCACGTATACCGAAAGATAAAATGGTCTAAACTGAAAAATAAAAGTAGTGCCCACAAGCCGCAGTGTGTTGTCTGCGGTAACTCGAAGGGCAGATTACAAGGGCATTACGAACTGTCATCACAATTTCAGTCTTATCAGTAATCCTTATAATCTATTCAGACCAGTAGCCAATTCAATGATCTCAAGGCATCTGAACTGAGCCGTAAGCCGCCAGGGGACATGGATTTCGCCGAATCTTGACGAAGACGAACGTTTCAAGTTAGGCTACTGTTGCACAACAGATTTCGTTGTCACAATAGTCCAGATGGTGTTCGAAACTCATTCTCAATATTGCAAGTAAATTCTTTTACACGACATTAAAATCTGCCTCAAACAATTTTCAAATTCAAGCAATCTCTGTCGATGCAAAGGTTTGGGGATAATGTAAATGGTGAGATATATTCACATTGTCCTCCGGTAGGGCGTCGGAAAATGAAAGTCCGCCGCTAAATATCAGCGGCGATAGTAATTGCAAGATGAAAGAGAGACAGGGTGATTAATACTGTCAGCTGTCTGTTTATGCAAGTTGGCGCATTCTCAGCTAATAATTCCCCCCTTCATCCGATTTAACCAGTGCGACATTTGTCAAGACAGCGGCATTCTCTCAACAACACCTTCCTTAATTGAGTTCCACAGTAAACGCACAAATAGCCCCCGCCCCCAATTCTGCTCTGACCCTGCTCCAGGGAATCCACTGCATGCTACCGCTGAGTTGAGAGGGCCTACTTCTCTGGAACAACAAAATTGTTTACACTCTGCTTCAAAGGGTTACACCGCTGAGAGATTAAGGTCTCCCCTTTCGAAAACACCAACCATGCACTTTTATGAAGGCATTATCCCCAACATACTGCCACATCCCATTTTAACATAAAATTTCACCTCTACAATTTAAAACTAATAAACCTTTCTCATTCGTTCTTTTTAATTAAACCGAATCAACTGTATTTGGCTTCCTCTTCCCTATTGGCTCACTGAGCGCAAACGGACTACGTCTGACAATTGTGCTTTCTTGCATGCGACTCACTGGCTTATGTGAGTCTTCTAATTCTAGAATACTGCCTTCATTTATGCCTGTCTGTCTGCAAATTTTCGTAACGTTCATCGCAGATTTATATCATGCATTGCAGCATTGATGCGGGAGTAGCCAGGACAATTCAGCGAGATATATTTTCTAAAATCTTGTCATAATTCAATGCAGCAGCCTTTTCATTTGCGTCTGCCATTCTGTAAACGTCGGATCATTTGTGGCTAAGGAATCAAGATCTATCATTCGCTTGGACATAGCTCAATGTTGATGCTGTACATACTGAATCATCTAGAAATTCCTACTTTTATCGCCTGTCACTTTCTCTTTTCCTACTTCCTTCGAGTCATTAGCAAGTGCAGGCAGATTAATTCAGATTAGCTGTGTCTGAACTCCATTTCTAAGCAATCTTATGTTGACTCGACCGTACGTAAAGCGTCTGTCATTATGCGTTTGCATGTTACACATCAAATTAAGTTTCTGCACTTCAATCTCTTGCGAACCACTTGTTTCCAGCACAGGCGTGTGCATAATGCCCTAAACCTTTTAAAACCCACACAATTACAGCCAGTTCGAGATAGCCTCTAATATACCGTTGTGACCCCTATGCTTCTCAACCCAAGGCACGATACGAATTTCCGCTTTGCGTGAAGCACAGAGTTCCTGCATTTAATCTAACATACGATCGATCTAAAATGCTGTGCATTAAAGTATCCTACCTGAATTGTTGTAATCGACAGCGCTGTCAGGCGGAACTTACAGATTCAAACAGAATGAGAAATATCGAATTGATCAATTCTTACGCATGCAATATCGTTACTAGATCATTTCGCATGCTGAATCTTGTTTTCGAAGTACAACGTCTCTCTGCCGCACACCAGCCACAGCGAGTTCAGGGAGCAGTTCCGTGCACCACCCCGGCATCCGGCGTGAACACATGATATTAGTGTGATCTATTGCATTGAGTGCACTGGATGCGGGCTTAACCAGGCAGCGCATGGGAACGGTTCGAACCTGCATCCCCAATTCACACTCGGCCATATCCGTGCATCTGCACGGGATGAAGATGAAAACAATCACAAGCAAAAGTCATCTCAATTGATTTCACTGATTGTATTGCAAGTAAAATCGCCCCGGTAAGAAGCCAATTGACATGCCTAGTGCCATTTTTACTGAATGTATTGCAATTTATTAGATAATTCAGATATGTTTGACATTTTGATTTAATACGCCATAAGTTAGCTGTTCTTTTAGTTCACAGCTAACTAAATGTTCGACACATTTGTGTACTATTCAGCATCATTAGAATTCTAATTTCGTCGGCTTATTGGTCTTCTGATAATGTCGTCGCAATCCACCGTCACATCTCTGTTTTCTACTACTGGAGTTTCAAAGCTAGACGTTTCTGGCGCACTGCTAGTGGTAAGCACCTATACGCTATTTGAGACCGTCCTTGAGACTACCGCGCGACTAGTGAGCAAAATGCAATCAGTGCTCATAAATCGCAGTGTGTTTTCCGCAGTTACTGAAGGACAGCATACGAGGGAATTATGGGCCGGCATGATATTCCTAGTCTTACCAGTAATCCTAATAATCTTTCCAGGCCGCAGCCAATTCGGTAACAATCGGGAGATGGCACCCAAATGATCCGCCTAACCAAATCAGCCTGTCTTACGGGACAGGTGGTAATAGGGGTTTTATGTGTGGTGGCTGGTTGCGATTTACGATACTAGCCGACAGGAAGCCTTATTTGAACAGGTCAGCGATCGAAGTTGGCCCTCTCTCCGTTCTGCTATTACAAAATGGGTCGCCAAAGGCATTATAGTCGTAACGGTCGATTGGAAGGCGCATAATCGTTTTCCCTCAGAAGGTTATCTACATTTCTCTGTTAACCACTGAAAGAACTGCAAGGACCCTACCAGCGGACGGCACACCAATGACTTTGAGGCATACTGGAGTAGACTTAAAAGGAAACTTCACGAGGGAGGCCCTGTATGTGGTCGAGCTGTTTGTGCTCATATAGACGAAGTACAGTATCGTTTTGGTTTGCCCTCAATGCCATGTCTTTGACAGATGCCTGGAAAATGTTCCTGTTGTGCAGTCTTATCCTATTTAAAAGTGATTTTGTTATGTAATAAACTGACATAATGCGAACGTATGCCGTATATTCTGGTGTACGTGTGTAACGATGGGGAAGGTTGGGTAACAGCGACCATTGTCCATGTAACTTCCTGCGATGTTCGTTCGGTCAGTCCATGTTAGGCCGTCGCGGAAAGTCCAAGTAGTGCGCTAAAGTAGGCCTGAAACCAGTGATATAGCCTGAAGGCGTTTGAGTCCAATGTTAAAGGTATTATTTCTAGGTAACGGATTTTTTGGGTGCCATCTCTCGATTATTACCGCCAATACAATGATCTTAAGGCATCCGCACTGAGCCATAAGTCGCCACGGGGCATTTATCCCGTCCAACATTAACATAAACGGACGTGCCAGGTTAGGCTATCAATTACTAAATTTACGCATAATCTGTAAATGAAGAAGTTGGGAGATGAATCAAATGGTGAAATACAGTCACGCAGTCGTCCAGGAGGGCGTCGTAACATAAAGTCTGTTGTTAATTTTCAGAGGAGATATTTTTGCAAAATTGAGGAAAAGCAGGGTAAACAATGATGTCAGTTATCTGTTCATAATAGCTGGCTAATTATCTGTTCATAATTGCCCACGTTCAGCAGAATCGACCCGTAAGACATTTGTCAAGACAGCGATATCCTCTCAAAAACAACTACCCTAACTAAATGCCTCAGTAAAAAGCAAAGTCTCCATGTTGATGCTGCACAAATTAAATCCTTTATGGATTGTTCAATTCCCACGTCCAGACGGGAGCATGAAACCCAGTCAATGTCATTGTGCTTATCCCAGATTCTTGCTTTTATGGACGGGGTCTCATACAGACGTTTTGGAAATTCCGGCTGGTGTTGGCCGTGTTCTATACTGACATGGCGGCAATGAGTACTGTGCGTCATCCTCCTCTCATTACGATTACACATCACTTCACGCAACGCTTTGGTCGGTTAACTGTAAATCCGACCACCAACACCATCCACAAACTTCGCGTCAATCCACCGTGTCTGCTACCATCCATCACACTGACTGTTATTAATTATTGTCTGCAGCCCAAATACACACCAGCCTACTACTTGTATTCTACGATTTGTATTCAAATTGTTCTGGTATTTATTAATGTTTATCTGACAGAACTTCGGACTGATAATATCCGCCAGCATTCATCTAGCAGTGTTTGTCTTGTATGATTGGAATCCTTACTACATGGTCAGCCTATGTTATAATCATTGACCTTGATCGTCGAGTGTTGTCTACTGACCAAGAGAGAAAATGGACTTTGCCAGGACCATCAGCTACAAAAGGGCTGCAAAGGGCATGGTTGGTGTTTTCTAAAGGCGAAACCCTTAATCTCTGCGCGGTGTTACTCTTTGATGCAGAATCTAAACAATTTTGCTGTTCCAGAGAATTAGGTCCTCTCAATTCCGCGGTAGCATTCAGTGGATTCTGCGTAGCGGGATCAAAGCAGTTATGGGGGTATTTGGGCGTTTACTGTGGTATTCAATTAGGGAAGGGACCCGATTCCTATTTTGGTAGTTAGTGAAGACCTGAAGGTTAGTGCAAATCGAACAAAAAAGGGCAGTTTGTGCAATTTTTCAATCCATCTTTACAAAGGGAAGAACATTTATGCCTCGCGATTGCAGTTTAGAGGAAGGCCCTAAAATGAGACCGCTTCCTTTGCCAAAACCTTTGTTCGTAATGCAATATTGAAGCTTCAACGAATCAAAGTCACATAGTCCAGCTAACGAACTGCGCAGATTGTTGTAGGCGATCAAAGGCGATCTGTCAAAATTGCTATGAATGCACTTCTAAGCCTATTTCGAAGAGAGCTGGATGCCCGCTAGATGAATATCTGCACGGATTACACCACTGCATAAAGGCGGTAATGATGGCTCCACAAATAACTCCATGCATATCAGCCCCACTGCAGTCTCCTGCAAAAAGCCAGACGTTAAGCGCTTCCTAGATCAGCATGATCTGCTATGTGACGCTCAGCAGAAAATGCGTAGTGGCCGGTCGGGCATGACAAACTATATTCAGCAGAATACTGCACCCGAGCAGTTGATGACGGGAATGCAGTGCAGGCTTTCGATGTCGATTATGAGAAAGCATTCTATCAGCGTGTCGTCTGCAAACAAAGCCAAACAGTCCTCGTAGTTAATCCCTTCGGGTTGTCTCAAAGTCCTTTTTTCAATAAAAAACAGAGGTTTTGAAGAAAGTACCTCCTGGTAGGAACTCTGAATCGATAAATGCAAATAGGCGCAGAGGAACCGAGTACGGCGACTGATTTTAAGAAAGCCGCATGCTGTCATCATCGACCTACAGATCTGGACGAAGAAAACACTATTCTGTGGCTGTTTAGCTAAATCACTCTTTCCTTACTGGTAGTTTTGGATTAACTGGAGGCCCATGGAAATGGAGCAAAAGTGGGACAGCTTGTACAATATTTCAAGTCAAACTTTATGAGGGAAATCGTATTTATGCCTAGTGACTGCGGCTTATTGGAATGCCCTAAGAATAAAGGAATGCGCATGTGTTCCTCCAGAGTAGATTGTGATGTCCCCGTGTTTGCATTTAAAAGAACGGCCGTAAGATATGAGAAGTTTCTTTAGTGTTATGTTTGTAGAGGTGACATTGTATGTTAAAATGGGATATGGCAGTTATTTGGAGATGGGGCCTTCATAAAAGTGCATATTGCATGGTTGGCGTTTTCGAAAGGTGAGACCGTAATCTCTCAGCGGTGTAACCCTTTGAAGCAGAGTCTAAACAATTTTGTTGTTCAAGAGAAGTAGACCATCTCAACTCAGCGGTAGCATGCAGTGGATTCCCTGGAGCAGGGTCAGAGCAGAATTGATGGTGGGGTGTATTTGTGCGTTTACTGTGGAAACCAATTAAGGAAGATGTTGTTGAGAGACTGCCGCTGTCTTGGCAAATGTCGCACTGGTTAAATCGGATGAAGGGGGGGGGGGAATTATTAGCAGAGATTGCGCCAAATAGTAGGCTTTGACAATCGCCATCACTGGCCGCCCTGTCTTTCTTTCAGTTTTGCTGATGACACATTCCAAGTAATGTAATCAAAAAAGTATGATTCTTTGAAACGAAAATACCCTATAATGCACGACTTTTCGAGACTGGTTTTCTTGCTCATCGTCAGCAATTCGGGTTCGTGCAAAAACAGTCAACTATTTAACCATGTAGAATAAGTGAATCTATGCTTGTCTAAACCTGCGCCAATGCAGAATTATACTGATGACATGTTTGTATTTGTTAAAAAAACCAATCAGACCTGTTTTACATGGTTCCTAATTCTGCATTTCCTGGAATCGTGTTTACTTTCGGGCCAGAGGTTGATAGACAACTCCCATTTCTGGATGTCCACGTATGCTGAAATAGTGCTGAATCCCTTCAAAGTTCCGTTTATCGCAAATAAACATACTCCGAGTTCATCCCACATCTTGAGAGTAACCATCCCCTCTCTTACAAGAGAGGTACTGCCTTCAGCCTCCCAAACCGAGCTTAAACACACTGCTCTGACGAAGAATGTTTTCAAGCAGAAATGCTATACCCTTTCAAATTATTTTTCTTTCAATTTGTTTCCGCATAAATATGCACGCCATAGCCTGAAAGAAGAGCTTAATCAGAAAGGTATTCCGAACACTACGGGCACCTGGGCAATAAAAACAGTTGCCTTGTGGGCTCTTCCATACGTGGTAAGTGTATCTGAAGTCGTTGAAATACATCATAAAAAGCATCAGATGCAAGTAGCACACCAAACTGCAACCACCTTGCCTTCATTTTACTCATCCCGTTCAAACCATACATTCCCCTGACGGTTGCTAGACATGACGTTCATGTTTATTAATACTCAGCATGTCTCGTTCCCGACGAGTGTGCGTGAAAGACAACAATCAAACCGTCTGGGCCTGGTCCTTCCAAAGTCTGCTTCAAAAGTCTGAAGCGCATCCTAGATCAGCAGGATCTGCTATGTGAAGATCAACATGAAATGCGTAGTGGCGGGTCGTACGTGACAAACTTGCTCTATTGTGTAGATAGCTGGACCCCGCCAGTCGATGGCAGGAATGCAGTGCAGGCTTTCCATGTCGATTTTAAGAAAGCATTCTATTAGCGTGTCATCGACAAATAAATCCGAGCAGGCCTTGTTTTTAATCTCTTTGGATGGTCTCACAGTCTTCTTTTCAATAAAAAACAGAGGTTTTGAAGGAAATACCTCTTGGTAGGAACTCTGAATCAATAAAAGCAAACAGGCACAGAGGCACCGAGTAAGGCGACTGATTTTAAGAAAGCCGCATGTATTCATCATCGACCAACTGAGCTCGACGTAGAAAACACTATTCTATGGCTGTTTAGCTAAATCAAACTCGCAACATCGGCCACTCTTGCCTTACTGTAGTTTTGGATTAATTGGAGGCTAATGGAAATGGAGCAAAAGTGGGACAGCTTGTACAATATTTCAAGTCAAACTTTATGAAGGAAATCGTATTTATGCCCCGTGACTTCGGCTTAGTGGCGGGCCCCAAGAATGAAGGAAAGGGCATTTGTTCCTCCAGAGCAGATTGTGATGTCACCGTGTTCGCATTTCTTTACTGCATTGAAGGCACATCCGGGATGAATTAAGCACACGGCGCTTACAGACAAACCCGAACCGGCTCGAGAAATGGTCACGGCACTGGCTTTTGCCGTTTAATTTGATTAAGTGCGTCATTTTTCAAGTCGGTCGATCCTCCTCCCGAGTCGCAATGTTTAACACACAAATGGCGTAGCATGGCAGGAAGAGGAAGGCCAGAATTACCGAACTGTGTGGGTCACGGCATCACTTGAGCCGTGACTCCGCTGCTATAAGATTGCCAATCCCGCGATGTTAGCCCTGTAACGCGTCAAGCGGGCTTCTCTACCTTCGATGAGGACTGATTAGCTAAAGTCTTCCTGACGTTGGTGCAGCCATAGTCAGAGCTCGCTATCCCAGACAGGAAGCAGTGAGTCGGTATGGGCCTTAACATCCTTCAGAAAATCTAAAGGAGCGAAACTAAATTCGTTGGTAGCTAAAGTCCATTACCTTACGAAACAGGGTTACCCAATTTCGGATATTTTCCTCTGACTTACGGATGGCTAGGATGTGAACGCATAAAAGAGAAATTACCTGGGCCGCTTTTTACCGTTAAGTGTGAGAAAGTTCAACATTTTGCGAGTTGGTGATATTATGTGCAGCTAGGTCTGCTGTCTTTTATCTGCAGACTCATTTGTATTAGCCACCACAACAAACCTTCGAAGACATCCACCCAAAATACCTGTGACCAGCGACGGACTGGACGAGCGTAGGTTATTCTTTTCCAACAGAGGGATTGCAGCCTGGAATGCTCTGTCTGCAGATATTGTCCCATCTACACACGTCGGGGCATTTAAGCGCAAGTTGGATGTGTACAACTGTGCACATCATGATGTCATCCGAACCAAATGTGTATCCTGACGAGTTTATTGCAAATAATATTGCCGATAGACCGATCTAACCCGCCTCAGTGACCGCTGCAAAGAAAAAAATTTTTTCCTCAGTGTCCATTTTCAAGGGGACACTGTGAGTGAACTGCTGAAGACACGGCCTGATCAAGCTATTTGGCTTATTTTCCCAGCAGTTAGGGTTCAAGTATCCTACTCTACTAACTCTATTTTACGTGGAGAAGGTAAGGACAAGTTGCAATCAGGCCTTCATATTTAAGCCCCTTGTGTGGAATAACTTATGCTGGAACTCGCGACCTGGTAGTTAAAAATCCACGTGCTAGTTTCAATGCCTTTATTCAAATTACGCATTCAGTCTTCATCTTATTTAAGTTGACAATTTGCTCCAAATAACACTACAATATTAGGTGATTCTCTTTAGATTCTGATAACGTTTGACTCCTTAAAATGCATGCAACACCCAAAAAGGATCCGAAAACTAAATATTTATGAAAGGCATGCTTTACAAACTTGTTCTATTTTTTAAAATGCTGTTCCCGGACAGTTAATGGCGGAAATGCAGTGAATGTTGTCTATGTCTACCTTAAAAAACAGTCAACTTGCGTGTCCCGTACAAACTAAGAAGAGCAGGAATACTTGGTAATCTCTTTAGGTGGACTCGAAGGCTTTTAATTATCTCTCAAGTTGTCTACGGCGAAGACATGCAGTCGGATAGAATGGCGATTGAAAACAGTGTTCGTCGAGGTTCCGTCCTTGGCCATACCCTGTTACTCAAATACGTTAACGAGTGCGCCAATGAACTACTTTTTGATGTCGCTGTGTTCGCTGATGATATGCAGCGTTGGAGGCTCAATCAGAATGAATTTATCAAAGGGTACTTGCAGACAAACCTGGATCGACTCGAGAAATTGTCACAGGACTGGCTTTTGCCGTTTAATGTGGTTAAGTGTGACGTTCTGCGAGACAGTACAATGTACTGCCATCAAAAATACGGAATGGTATAAGAACGCTCACTGTTGGTTTCTAGGGAAATCATTCATCCTGTTGTGCCTTAGGGCTCTCTCTCTCTCTTGAGTCAAACCAGCAGCTCTGTGCACTTCTAACGAACAGGTCTCAAGTTCGAGCCTCGTTTACACATCTTATTAACATTCGCTTACTGTGGTTCGTGTGCATTTGACTTTTGTTTCGTGGAGGCAGTTCCTCTTTTAATTTATATTGTCCTACGAGATCTACACTAGGGCTGCTATGCGTACGCATATGCAACTGTTGATAAGTACTGGTCTTTAATATCGTACCACGACGCATTCTTCTGAGCAAAAATTTGTGTGGGTCTCCTGGCCGGATTTTACTCTTGACCTTCATATTCTTTCACCGTTCGAACTCAATTTGTTCAGCCTGGCAAGTGGAAATCTGCTGATCTTCGGAATGACTGAGGCGTCACTCGAGGTTCCATTTTATGCTCTCATTCCTTCCAACTTACCATTTATGACTTGAGATCGCCGAATGGCTGCTTAGATGCAAAGTAGGCTGCTAATATTTTTGTTAGCTACCTTCCGCCTCCAGTTTCTAAGATATGGCTTGGATCATGGCTCTTCATGTCTTTAAATTCCTAATGAGAATTAAGTCTAGTGTTTCTCGTCTGCAGTCCCTCCCGTCCTTGAATCTCCTGGAATTTTAACATATAAGATACAATCTTTGCGGCATCTTAGTGTAAGTACTTCATTAAATCTCCCATTTGCCTTCACATCGAAACACTTTTAACTTAAATTCGTGGATTTTCATAAGGGATTCTTTATAAACGCTTCCTTCACGGGGCTCAGTTCCTGATCTATAAATTAAAAGATGACGACATGTCCTCTCCGACTAAGTATTGTTCTGATATTTTCTCGCACGATTTTAATAAAAATATGTCAGCCGTCTATACCTTATGCACTTGTTTGCTGTAGGCGATTTTCATACAATTTGGCTGATATTATTTCGACACCTCACGACGCTTAAGCAGTATACAGATCTAATTGAAAATTATCTTGTCCATTCCCTTCGCTCTGAATTAATTGCTGAGAAATGTTTACGCCCATGTGCTGTGGCTTCCGACATACCTCTTGTTTTTACATATCAACTTTCCGCATAACGAACTCTGGCAGGATATCTTGCGTGCCAAGAGACCGAATTACAGAAAGAGAGGCTCATACTGTACTTAGGAATCACATACAAACCCATTAGCCGTCTACACTTATACAAAATTACTCGTTCAGTGCCGGAGTAATGACATGCTTACCCGAAAATTCTGCACCGATACTTTTACAATGAGACGATTTTCTATCTAGTTCTAACTCTCTGTCTCAAGGTCTTCAATCTCTCCATTTCTTACTCCTTATCTCTCCCACCCTATCCCTCCGTCTTCAACGTCTAAGGATTTGTTGGTCTGGAAAAGCCACGTCTGTACTCCACCCGTAAAATTATTTTCGCAAAAAAGAACAAAACATGTGAACCGACAGCCAAACCATCAAATCACCCAAAACATCGTATGACACTGCTGTTGTCCATAATGCCCGCATCTAATGGCTGCACTAGTAAGAATGAATAAGTGATTGTCTTCACGAAAACCCTACAGCAGTAAAAAAAAAAATATCGTCAACATTCTCAATAAGGCCACACCCACATGGCGAGTATGATTGGACGATCGTAGACGACTGAAAAACCTATAAAATCTCTCAAGGCTCTGGTCATGCAGACAATATCACTGTGGCCAATCCCTGGTTTGAAGTCCTTAGTTTAGTTTTAACCGGAGTTCGCATGCAGGAATTTAAGCTATCGTATCAAGCAAACATGAAGTCAGTGCTAGTCACAGTTCTGCTTCTTTCTGTTGCCTTTGCTGATTCTCACCAAAGTAGGCTTGCCAACTTATTTTTGAATATACCACTCTCGCAGACACATATAATGTGCCACCAAACACAAACTTTGAATATGTCATAAGGGTCGATGCCTCAAGTTCGGTACGTCAAGCAAATATTTCATACACCGCTGAAATTCATCATCTATGTCAGCACATACTCACATTTGTGTTTCGTACAGTTCAGCAAATCGGAATCAGGATTCGTTGAAAAGACAATCGACGAAGACTGCGGGGCGCTTGAAATGTGTGTACAATTACTACCACGTGAGTCTGCTTAGAAAGATCAGAATACATATGGTGTTTATTCCACACCTAAGCGCTTATGATAGAAATTAACGATTTACACGTTTCTCTTCGATTTACTTTCGGTGAGGCATTTTGTTTGACAAGTCAGTTCTCAAATTTCCCATTCTCAGAAATACTAAGAGTGCTTTCTTTGTCACTTTACACTGAGTTAAGCCACATCCTTCCTTAAATCCTTAGTGACTTTGATTGGTCACAGTAACCGCAGTTCGCGGAGCACTCAAGCAACTTAATATGCTTAGTTTCATTCGTTTAACCGCAG
>CACRXP010000413.1:44661-87864 GCA_902702965.1 Spirometra erinaceieuropaei | reverse complement strand
CTCATCGCAATGACTAGGCTTAGTTGAAAGACAACAAGTATGTCTCTGTGGTATAAAACCAAACCATAGAATCATCAATTTAAGATCAGCTAAGTCAGACGGTGTCTCGCGGTGTTTCATGCCCAATCATTCACTTGTGCTCTGACAAGAAGAGGGGATCGTCAAGTTCCTGACAAAGGAAAACAGAGAGCACAATGTCGATGCAATCCACTGTTTTATAACATACTGCGCTAGATAAGTCATTTCTCTGTAGGCGTTTGAACCGTTGGGTTCGGTTAACACTTATGCCCTCCTCGAAAGTGACTCAGAGACTACGCTCGTCAACGGAGACCTGGTAAAACAATAAGTCATCAATGACCAATCGGCAGTGCTGTCAGCACCCAGTCTCCTTCAGACACCGAAATTTAGCACCGAAGAGACGAATTTCCGGATAGGCGCGATCGAAGGAGTGGAGCGACTAGAAGTGAAAATCTGCCATCTTCTAAAGCTGAAACGCTCCACCCCACCCAAAGAGCAGGTCTTATTCCGGAAGCATTTGCATGATATTGAATTGCCCTCTGTGATCTGAACGAAGTTATGAGTGTTGGGTACTCGGACATCGATATGGAAAACGGGAAGATTTCTATACTCTTCGAGCCACTCTCCGTTTGGTACTCATGGGACCAGTATCTAAACAAGATCTTTAAGAAACAAATATTCATTTTCTGAGCGAGCCAGATACCGCCAGAGCAGGGCCCATACATATGCGAAAATCTGATTTCGGGGAGCTCTTGCATCTTGGATAACGCACACTCAGTGGAGGATAAATGTTTGTTCGAGTTTAATACGCATATAATTCAAGAACACTTAAAAGTCACTTCACACTGAAAAAAACAATTCCCTATATGTCTGACAATGCGCCCGTTGTTCATAGACATTTATGCGATTTGAAAACAGATCCTTAAAAATCTGCGAGTACAAGGGGCTAAAAGATAAAGCTTTTTTCGAATATGTAGACAAGAATTACACAGAATTCTTTGCATGGACGTCAACCGCGGTGTCAGGTCAACTTCGGCATTCACCCTAACACACCGTGACAAATTCGATGAAACATGGGAATCTAAGGAAAGTGCTCCACTTTGCCTCATTCTTCAATTGCTGCCAAGACCAGACAACGCTAACAGTTGCTGTGGCGTTTTGGCTCCATTGCAAGTGTTTCCGTACATAGCGGTGACTAATGTAGAAACTGTGTTCCAACTGGTATGAGTTCCAAGACCTCAAAATCCGTGTTTACGTTTCCTGTTGCCGACAAGTGCTGACCAAGTCCTCAGTCCGGACATCTAGTAAATTGCAGTCCATTCGGTCGGGGCAATCTCTATCCTATGTTTTGCTACTTACGCATTAAATCGATCCATGGATCAGACGATGGACTTCACTGAAGCTCATGATTTCAATTATTTCCGTGGAGGCTTTTATGTTGAGGGTTGCCTGATCAGTCACGAATCTGTGCAAGGACTGCGGGAAGAGATTTCACACCTAAAATCAATCCTACAATATCATGGCTGAGTAACTCGGTTGAGGTTATCATTGTAGTCGGCGAGGAAGTACGAGCGAGGGGAGACAAGTGGCTTGATCTTAAATCAATCGATACACGGAGAACACTAGGTGTCGATAAGAACACGGCTACAAGCACCTTCAGTTTCATTTTCATGTGGCCTGCAGAAACGCCCATTAGAATTCGATGCTCTTATCCATCTCAATCCGCCATTATTCACTTGGTTTTGTTATTCCTGTTTTGTCGTCGACCAAGTTGCTGCGGCGAAATCTGTGCCCAGCCAACCACGGATGGGAGGATATGCACGGATTACGAGTAGACCCGACAGTGAATTTTGTTGGTTTAATAGTTACACGGTCTTGGCTTTGTTCGCATCCGACGCTGCCTGATGCAGGTTTGGTTTTGATACTGTCGAGAAGCATCGACTTCACGGTTTCTCGGACCCCTCAAAGAGTGTGTACGGGATCGTGGTCTAACAGGACGGTGCTGCAGATTAGTCTTTTCTGTGGGGTCAGTCGCGACTGTCGCACCTTGAGGTCCAAACCGCAACAATGTTGGGTACTGAGGAACTGGAAGAACATGCGGCAGCAGTTGACATACGTGGCCTATATTACTGCACCTAGGAAGCTGGCTGTCGTCGCCAGGCGACTGCCTTAACCACTATAATACAAACAGTCGAAACCAGTCTCGTCAATGTAATGTATTGGTAAGGAGTCAGCTTTCGTGAACAAGAGGTTGGATGTTTTAATTGTATTATAATCGTACTCGTCAAATCCAGTTTCCGGTGGCAATCACTAGGTGCGTCTGAGATAGTGAAGCAGTGAAGAAGGCCGGGTTGGAACTAGCACCGCCATTTGCAGCCAAGGTCCAATGTAGGGACTCGAAGTTCGTCTTACAACTAATACGAAACACCACATCGTGTCTGATAATATTTGTTGTCAACTGCATGCCTATACTATTAGACTAATCAGATGCATCTCGCTTGCGGTACGTCAATTCTGAGAATAATCCGGCGGACTTATTTTCGAGGGGAGTCGATACCAACAGGCTAAACCTAAGGGGGAATCTACTGTTGGTCCGTCGCATCTAGTTACCGATGATTATGCATTAAATTTCCAGGTGAAATTAAGTGTTCCCTGTCCTAATCTTAGCCACAACTGCCATCCTATCCATGCCCCCAAAAATTATCCTAAGTCTAACTCTTATAAACGCAACATTGACCCTAATCCAGACAGCAATAGGGACGAACCCGTTTTAATTCTGACGAAAGTCATGCTGGACACTACTCGGTCATGATCTTCGGTAGGTGTCAGCCCATGGGGAAATTGACGTCAAATGGGCGGGGTAGAAGAGGAATTGGATCGATTGCTCCGGAGTAGACACGTGAGGAGCCGAAATCTTTATTTTGAATGCAGAGAACACAAGATACGGCCGTAGCATTGCAATAACAATTTTTGGTTAGATGATAGTTGGTAGCCCTCCCGGTACCGAAAACTCCCAGCTACCTGACTTACGGGACCGGGTGAGGCAAATGAGTGGAGGCGTAAATTGCACTTGTAGGGAATGCCTGGAATTGACGATCCTGATAAAGTGGAAACCTAATTTAAATAAGGTGAAAAATGCGAGGAAAGTGAAAATTTCGGGTCTGACTGACGTATGGCACGCCTTGCTGTTGTAGTCTGAACCCAAGAGGTAGTAAGTGCGCGATGTGGTAGGTGAAGTGCGCGCAGTTCAAACCCAGCAATGTCGAAGCGCTCGGGGGGGGGGTGCCGTAGTGCCTTACCGTGGAAGTGCAGGAAAGGATCTATAACTGGCCATGGCGGTGTTTACAAGGCGTCACAGTTTTCAGCCAAACCCCCGAGACCAAATTCAACTGGGCTGTTCGTAAGGGCGGGGGGTGAAGGGCAACACTCTATCAATACGACTGATGCAGTGGATGGAGTATCGGTAGACACCCTAACTGAGCGTCGGTTGTCCTTTCGTACAAGATCGCACCGGACTCTACTGGAGGTCTGGAGTAAAAAGACCCAAGGATGCAGGCAAACCGACGAAACGGAGACCCGCATCAATCCGCCTAGGATTGTACTTATGCAATTAATCTGATGCAGGTAATACTGTGCGCACATGCAACTAGAAGCATAATGGAAAGCATGATGAATCATAATCCGTTTAAGATAAATCTTTCGCCTTTTACTAAAGATTTCCGTGTGGGGGTGCAATACAATGAGTCTATATAGACAGTCTTGCAGCGCCTCGTTCTCGGGGCGGTTAAAGTGAAAAAGAAACTCATCCTAACAAGGCCTCTGTGCGTGCACCCCTAAGACATGATGAGGGCGTTATCACAGATACCCAAATCGAGCCAGTAGGTACAATTGTAGAATCAGTGGACAGGGCTACCAACTACCATCCTACCCAATTTTTCAGTGGAGACTGCTTGAAACGTTAACCTTTAGTCATTTCCTCTGAGCTGGTCAACAGACCTTCCAATGATTGCGTTCCCGGTCGACAGTCCCGTGTGTAAAAATTCACTGCTTGGATTTCAATGCTATTGCAAATACCAGTTTGAAAGCCAATTTTGCCAGACCTTACTCAGATGGGTAGTTTAAAATAACGCTCTGGAATAGTGTATTGAGTGGAATATGTCCCTCTACCTCTTGCTACGCGATGGCGTATTTGGACGACTGTTTTGAGACCCTATTGCCATGTCCATTCAGTTGCGTGCACATAATTTGGTAGCAGCATAGGCATAAGTGAAAGGTCCACGACCCTGAGGATAAGGGGACGGTGGGTGAGCCTATCTGTCAGATGAACTATCAAAAGGCGCATTTAAGAAACGAAGAGGAGAATAAGGAGGAGGGGGAAGAGGGGGGAAGGAGAAGCAGGTGTTAGTGGTGGTGGTGGTGGTGGCGGTGGTCGATGAGGGTGAGGGAACGCTGAAACCCGTGAGTTAAGAAACCATTACCGTCAGGTTACCAGCGTCAATTATTACATTGTCTGTGTACTTCGGCGAGGTATGCCTTCAGAAGTTTACAACTGTGCCCCTGTTTAAGCACGAGTGCTCTCAAAATAGCTTTGACATGGCCGAGTGCATTTGTTCGCACATGTAAAAAAAATTCTAACATTCGTCAGGGCCACAGAAACGAACAATTTGAAACCTGAAGACCTGTGGCAGTTCGCGTCTCCTCGCCCTCTGCCTTTGTCACGCTGCCGTCCTGTCCGCCTCACACTCCTTGTCGACACGCCGCTGGGACGCACGAGGATCCTCACTAGTCTCGCGAGTGCTCGAAGCCAATCAACGCTGTCCCCACTCTGATTGGATGGCGAACGTGGAGACAAGGAAGGGCGCACACGCGTTGACACAACACCTCAAAGGCGGACACAGACAACAGATTGTTTGGAGTGCGCTCGCGGCGATTGCCTACAGATCCCTTGTGTACGCACTTCCTCAGGCAGTAAAGGTCGTCAAATCAAACCGTCTTCCCTGACTTTTGATTGGGAATCTTTACCTTGTCGACCACGCAACATTTGACAATTGGTGACCCCTTTACGAACAGCAATCTTTCTTGCTAATCTACGATAAAGCCAGGCGTTGATCATGGACAAATTTCCACCGGAAGTGCAGCATATTTTGGCATCCTCCTCCGGCATTCTTTCGGCAGCGCAACTTCCTCAGATGGCTGATTGTCTTATGGAGATGCACGGCTTTTCCAGGCCGTCACTTTCAGCACTCTCAACTCCCTCAACTCATCCTACGTCTACCCTTTCACAGTTGGAGATCGAGCTAAACAGGCTGGCCGATGATATAGCTTCACTCCAGAAGCAGACAGTCTTCGCCTCATTTCGGAGCCAACCGAAGCCGTTCACCCCGCATCTTCAGTCTTCACCTTCAGCCCGTCCAAACGCAGCTGCCATCTGCTGGTACCACGCCACCTTTTGTGTTAAAGCCCGTCGCCGTATCTCTCCCCGCTCCTTCGCCTCCTAGCAGAGCAAACTGGTAAAACCGGTGAACCCGAAGGTCAGTGCAGCCAATCTTCTCGACAGCTCTAAATCTGGCGGCACCTTCCATGTTTGCGACACTGCGACTCGCAGACGTTCCTGGTGGACACTGGAGCCCAAATCAGCGTTGTTCTCCCAACTGCAGCTGATCGCCGTTTTCCTAGCCCTGGTCTTCACCTCCAAGCTGTCAACTGTTCCCACATTTCCAAATTTCGGTAGTCTCTCCCTCACCCTGAACATTGGCCTTCGTCGGTCATTTACTTAGATCTTCGTGATTGCTGATGTCCCTCATGCAATCATCGGCTCGGACTTTCTTGCCGAGTTCGATCTCCTTGTTGGCCGTCGACGTGCCCGTCTCCTCGACCGCACAACCGGTCTGTTTGCTCGTGGACTAACTCCCTTTACTGTCCCCATCAACTTATCTGTCTTGGATATGGATATTGCTTATCCTTTTCGGCAAATGCTGCTTAGTCATCCCAACATAATTAACCCCGTTTCGCAGTGGTGAGGTTCAAAATGATGTTGTGCAGCATATCCGCACCTCAGGTCCTCCAGCGTTTGCTCGACCGAGACGACTAGCACCGGAGCGTTTTCAGGCCGCGAAGGCGGAGTTTGAACACAGGCTGCAACTGGGAATAATTCGACCGTCCGAGAGCCCTTGGGCGTCCCCACTGCACATGGTTCCCAAGGCGACGTCAGGCGACTGACGACCCTGTGGCGACTGATAGAAGCGAACAGGCGAGTCCCAGGTAGCAGTTCAGAAGATGAAGATGCGATCACTGGGACAAGAAGTTTATTTGCCTGACGTTTCGGATTCTCACTCGAACCCATCATCAGAGACATTCGCAGATAGAGTTGAAGGTGGCACCAGGAGTGCAGTATTTATAGCACGTGGCTGCCGTGGGACCGTATGCGCACTGCAATTAACAGTTCTCACAATCGCCGCTGGGGTCGTAATTGATGCGGCGGTGGCTTGGCGGTCCGAGTCCGAGTTGTTAATTGCCGCGATTTCGTCATCCGTGCTCGATGCTGGTGTGACGATTGCTCGGCAAACTGGCTCACTGTCACCGTGATAATTGCTCACCCGCGCCCTCCCCACGTGACTGATTCTCCTGCCCAGGGAAAATCGCAATACGGAATAGGCCACCGGGAGGTCATTGTGTTTGTTGATGGATTGCGGGCCTGAGAACCATGACTCGAGCAGCTCGCGGCTCACGCGGTTGTCACCCCTTGCGAGGATTTCGGCCTCTTGAAATTTGAAATTATGGCCGGGTCCCGTCGAGTGTGCCGCCACCTGAGAGTTAGCGTCTCCCCGCCTCACTGCTGCTGCGTGCTCGGCAAGTCGCCTACGGAGTAATCTCCCAGTTTCTCCGACATAATTGCTTTGTCCGCAACTACACCAGATCCGGTAAACGACTCCAGACGTTTCCTGCCGTGGCAGCGGGTCTTTTGGCCTCATTACTTGGCGTCTAATGGTTGCTTCCGGCCTGTGTGCAACCCCAACTCCAAGTGGAGTGAGAAGACGACTGACGGCTTCCGAGACGTTCTTCACGTACGGAAGAGCCCGCCAAAATTTGGGGCTAGTTGGATTTGGTCTCTGGTGTCCTTTTCGTATGCACTGGTTGACAAAGTTGCGCGGGTAGCCATTGGCTCTCATTACCCGTCGAAGATATTGTAATTCAGCAACCTTGTCTTCCATTTCACTGCAGTGCGTCTCAACACGCCGGTATAGCGCCCTTACGCAACTGCGTTTGTGACTGATCGGGTGGTTGCTATTGAAGTTCAGTATTTGCGTCGTATTTGTCGCTTTCCTGAACACTTTGGTTTTTAGGCCACCACAATCTTTGCGGCAGACGAGGACATCCAGGAAGGCCAGCTGATTGTTTTCCTCCTCCTCCATCGTAAATTGAATGTCCGGGAAGACGGCGTTGAGTTGTCCTTTGAAAGTCAGCACCTGATCCCGTTCGATGACGACGAAGGTGTCATCCACATACCGAGCCCAGAATTTCGGTCTGTGGTGTCGGAAAACCAGCGACTCCAGCCGTTGAAGGACCGCCTCGGCTATGAGTCCCGAAATCGGCGAACCCATTGGCGTTCCCTTCACCTGCTCGTAGATTGTTCCGTCGAATGTAAAGTACGTCTTGAGACAGAACTTCAGGAGCTGGATGATTTGGGCGTGTCCGAGGCGATTCTCCGTTTCGTCGTACTTCTCTCGTAGGAGTAGTTCGATTGTCTCGACTGCCAGGTCCTGCGGGATAGAAGTAAAAAGGGACGTGGCGACTATCGTGCCCCCAACAGCGCTATCATTCCGGATCGGTACCTCGTGCCTCATCTTCAGGACTTTGCTGGAGCGCTTTTCGGCAAAGAGGTTTTCTCGAAGATTGATCTGGTGCGTGCTTTTCATCAGATTCCAGTCGTCCTGAGTACATCCCTAAAACCGTCGTCACCACACCCTTCGGTCTCCTTGAGTTCGTCCGCATGCCGTTCGGTCTACGTAATGCCGCCCAAACGTTCCAGCGGTTCATCGACCGTGTCTTACTTGGCCTGCCCTTTGTGTATGTCCACAGTGATGACCTCTAGGTAGCCGGCCGGAATGAAGAACACAAAGAGCAGTTTCCTTGGTGTTCGACCGTCTTGACAAGTTTGACGTTGTCAACAACTGCTCCAAGTGCGTGTTGGGTGTGCCTTTACTCGACTTCCTCGGCCATCAGGTCGACTCTGAAGGTTTGCGTCCCCTCCCCTCCAAGGTTGAAGCAGTTCGTAATTATCCTCCTCCAACTTCCAAGCGTCAGTTACAGCGATTCCTCGGCATGGTCAATTTTTACCGCCGGTTCCTACCGAACTGTGCTGATCTCATGATGCCGCTAACCAACATTCTTTCTTGTCCAAAAGGTCCCCTCGAGGTGACTGGTGAAGCACAGACTGCTTTTGAGAGAATCAAGAATTCCCTTGAAGATGCCAACTTACTCACACATCCCGCTCCCGAGGCTCAGCGGTCTCTGATGGTAGATGCTTCGACCGTAGCCGTAGGTGCGGTCCTTCAACAACACCTTGCTGGTTCGACTCGACCACTTGCCTTTTTCTCCAAAAAAACTCTTATCAACTGAGACACGCTGCAGTACCTTTGTCCGTGAACTACTTGCCATTTACCTGGCTGTGAAGCATTTTCGGCATTTCCTTGAAGGTCGTAACTTCACTAATTTCACTGACAACAAACCGTTGATTTTGCACTTCGTCCCCACTCCGACAAGTGCAATCCGAGGGAAATCCCACCTGGACTACATCTCCCCATTCACCATCGACATCCGCCACATTGATGGCACGAAGAACGAGGTGGCTGATATGCTGTCCAGACCCTCCCTGTCTTCCCTCCAACCCTCACACGGGATCGATCTTTATGCCATGGCGGCTGAGCAACAGAAAGTCGGTTGTCCTGGTGACGAGTCTGTTAGTGGTCTCCTACTCAAAGACGTTCCTCTGACCACCGGCTCTGGTACCCTACTTTGTGACGTCTCAACTCCCTTTCATCGCCCTTTCGTGCCCGCTTCGATGCGTCGAGCTGTATTTCAAACTTTGCATGGACTCTCCCACCGTGGGATCCGAACCTCTCAAAAGCTCCTCGCGGAAAGGTTTGTCTGGCCTGGCATGAACAAGGACGTCAAAGCCTGGGCCCGGTCGTGTGTGAGCTGCCAGCGCAACAAGGTGCAGCGTCACAACAAGTCCCCACTAGGCACTTTCCCCAGTCCCGACGCACGGTTCAGCCATATCCACCTGGATTTCGTAGACCCTTGCCTCCATCCAATGGTTTCACCCACCTCCTTACCTGTGTCGATCGATATACTCGCTGGGCTGAGGCTATTCCTTTGCCGAATGTTCAGGCTGAAAAAATTGTGAAGGCCTTCGTCAGTCGTTGGGTCGCCATGTTCGGTGCCCGATCCACGGTTACGACTGATCGTGGTGCCCAGTTTGAGTCGGCACTCTTCCAAACGCTTCTCAATTTCCTTGGCTGGCCACGCATTCGGAAGACAGCTTACCACCCAGCTGCCAACGGTATGGTGAAACGTTTCCATCGTCAGCGAAAGACCCTCCTGCGTGCCGTAGAAGACCCAGGAAACTGGTCAGACGACCTTTCTCTTGCACTCTTCCGCATCCGCTCAGCTATGAAGTCGGATCTGGGCTATAGCGCAGCTGACTTGGTTTTTGCACTACCCTCCGACTGCCAGGCGAGATGATCACCCCAACCTCTCGTGGGCCGACGAGACTCCTGACAACCTCGTGCAGCGTTTGCGACAATTTATGCGCTTGCCTTTCCCGGTTCCACCTCGAACTCCAATGACTGAGTCTTATGTCGAAAAAGACTTGAACAAGTGTACTCATGTGTTCGTACGGTGTGACCGTGTGCGACAGCCGCTGGAATCACCATACGAAGGACCGTTCCGCGTGCTTGCGCAAAACACTAAGACCTTCCGGATTCTTCACACTGACAAGGAGGACGTGGTCGGTGTCGATCGGGTCAAGGCTGCTGTTACAGAGGAGCCGCCGGACCGGTACAACGGACAAAAATTTGCTGACACCCTAAACCCTGTTCCTCCATCTTCCATATTCCCAGCTCATTCACCCTACCAACTACCTCGCCCTTCCCCTCCCTTGCTCTCTAACCCTCCGTCCCGTATACTTCCTTTGCCCCCATGTCCGCAACCCACAACTGCAACTACTCCTTCATCAACCAAAAACACTGTAACCGCGAGCTATACTCACTCTATTGTTGTGCCGCCTGTGTATATCACCCGTAGTGGACGCCATGTTCACTCTCCTGATCGTTTGGTTACTCATGCTTTTTAGACATCAACGGTTTCTTCGGCATCGCTACGCGCCGCCTTCGGTCTAGCCGGAGGGTACTGTGGCAGTTCGGGTCTCCTTGCCCTCCGCCTTTGTCACGCTGCCGTCTTGTCCGCCTCAAAATCCTTTTTGACATGCTCTTAGGACGCGCGAGACTCGTCACTAACCACGCGAGTGCTCGAAGCAAATCAACGCTACCCCCACTCTAATTGGCTGGCGGACGTGTAGACAAGGAAGGGCGCACACGCGCTGGCACAACACCCCGAAGGCGGACACAGACAACAGCTTGTTTGGAGTGCGCTCGCGGCGATTGCCTACAGATCCCTTGTGTACGCACTTTCTCAGGCAGTAAAAGTCGTCCAACTCAAACCGTCTTCCCTGACTTTGATAGGGAATTTTTATCCTGTCGACCACACAACATCCGACAGACCGTCATTTTTTGCACTATGCGGATACGCTGTTAAATGGATGCCACCTCATTAAAAAAATTAAAATTGGCGGATATTTATGAGACAAGATGAGGCAGCCTGTTCTTGCCATTTAAATGAGAAAGTTGGTCGATAGACACGGAGTAACCATACGAGGAGATGCAATCTCCGATTATGTTGCTTGTGAGAGTTCTGAAGTTGACAATGACGACTGAAGTGAAGTTCAACCTCCTTCAGAGAAATGACTTATCTAGCGCAGTATGTTATGAAACAGTGGATTGCATCGATATTGTACTCTCTGTCTTCCTTTGTCAGGAACTTGACGATCCCCTCTTCTTGTCGGAGCACAAGTGAATGATTGGGCATGAAACACCGCGAGACACCGTCTGACTTAGCTGATCTTAAATTGATGATTCTATGGTTTGGTTTTATACCACAGAGACATACTTGTTGTCTTTCAACTAAGCCTAGTCATTGCGATGAGGTGAAGGGTAAAAGGGCCCGATTGGTAGGCGAAGTGGGAATCTTCACACTGCAGACAATTTCGACGCATCGTTTCTTGATTTTGGTACAGAGGTGTCGATATATCTTGCTTATGATGCGTATGGACCTTGTAAATACATTCCTGATCATATTAGGGATTCATTTGACTAGAAACGGAGCCTAGATAGAATGCCTGATATGTTATAAGTACCTCGACGCTCTTCACCACGAAATCAGCTAGATTCAAGAATTCTGGTCCTCTACTATAAGGTAATATTAACGAGCGAATTTTAATCACTTCTGCTGTAGTGGTTGGACAGGTCCCCTGACGAGGTCTTGAATTGCCGACCACTGATTCGAACACTAGTGATGGAGAAAATGAACGGGAATAGCTCCTACAAGACAAATACGAGGAAACGGTGAACCGCCCTAGACAGAGACGTATACGAATACGTGAAGCGTAAAAGAATACTTTCGCTGATTTCGAAATCCACAGATCCAGAGAGCTTAGAACTTTATTAATTTATCAATGCTAATTTCAGCTACAGAAAAATCAAGGGTATTTGAAAAAAGGCACCAGAATTGTACTTCGGTTGCGCCAAAATTTCACGCTCTTTAACAATTTTTCTCCCATCTCATGAACCGTATTGGGTTGTGCTGCACCTGCATATTGCTCATTGGCTGTATAGTGTAGTGAGTCTCAACTCCAGCGGAGTTTTTCAGTGTGAAGGATAGACTGGTCTCCTCCACTTTACCGATGATCCGCAAGAGTTTGTATTCCTGACCATTGATTGGTTCTGAAACATCCAAATAGCAGTTAAATTCCCAGCCCGCACTTTCATTTCCCAAACGATCATCATTAAATGTCAACTTACCATATGGTATAAACAGTTCCGCGCCATTTACAGCCGCATTCGTTGAAAACTTTGAAATGGGGACCCCAAGATATACTTCCTTCAGAATGCAAAGCAGATGTTGTGCATGTATCAAGTTTCACCAATACACTTGTATGCGCAAACTGATGAGGGCACGATGGCATCAAATATTGTAAATGTCGTGCAAATGTAAAATAAATTATAACACAACTAGACAAGCACTGTAAATCAAGGTTTGCTTACCTTAATGTCTTTGTCAAACACTAGTGTTAGCGAGTCCATAAAATCACGTTTAGCGCAGAATGATTCGGTGAATGAGTCACTAAAGGGTTCTGTCAATGGAGGACGCATAATTGAAGTGAGCAACAGATTAAGTTACGACTGCAAATGATGGCGATGCATGATTCAGAGCAATTTAAAGATTTAGTGCACAAAGTTTGCGACAAAATGAGTACAAAACGATTACAGAAATATGTACTATGATAGCATTCGTCACTTCCCACTATCGATACTACGACGTTCTGCAGTCCGGCCTCTTCAGGAACAAGGAGAATCTTTTTCTTGTCAGTCTTGGTGTTTCCGTATATTTGAAGACTGCGTTTTTCTATCAAGACAGAAATAATCGTTATGTGAGTCAAAATATGAGACATGAGCAATTAATTTGCTACTGCGGTTAAACGAATGAAACTAAGCATATTAAGTTGCTTGAGTGCTCCGCGAACTGCGGTTACTGTGACCAATCAAAGTCACTAAGGATTTAAGGAAGGATGTGGCTTAACTCAGTGTAAAGTGACAAAGAAAGCACTCTTCTTATTTCTGAGAATGGGAAATTTGAGAACTGACTTGTCAAACAAAATGCCTCACCGAAAGTAAATCGAAGAGAAACGTGTAAATCGTTAATTTCTATCATAAGCGCTTAGGTGTGGAATAAACATCATATGTATTCTGATCTTTCTAAGCAGACTCACGTGGTAGTAATTGTAAACACATTTCAAGCGCCCCGCAGTCTTCGTCGATTGTCTTTTCAACGAATCCTGATTCCGATTAGCTGAACTGTACGAAACACAAATGTGAGTATGTGCTGAAATAGATGATGAATTTCAGCGGTGTATGAAATATTTGCTTGACGTACCGAACTTGAGGCATCGACCCTTATGACATATTCAAAGTTTGTGTTTGGTGGCACATTATATGTGTCTGCGAGAGTGGTATATTCAAAAATAAGTTGGCAAGCCTACTTTGGTGAGAATCAGCAAAGGCAACAGAAAGAAGCAGAACTGTGACTAGCACTGACTTCATGTTTGCTTGATACGATAGCTTAAATTCCTGCATGCGAACTCCGGTTAAAACTAAACTAAGGACTTCAAACCAGGGATTGGCCACAGTGTTATTGTCTGCATGACCAGAGCCTTGAGAGATTTTATAGGTTTTTCAGTCGTCTACGATCGTCCAATCATACTCGCCATGTGGGTGTGGCCTTATTGAGAATGTTGACGATATTTTTTTTTACTGCTGTAGGGTTTTCGTGAAGACAATCACTTATTCATTCTTACTAGTGCAGCCATTAGATGCGGGCATTATGGACAACAGCAGTGTCATACGATGTTTTGGGTGATTTGATGGTTTGGCTGTCGGTTCACATGTTTTGTTCTTTTTTGCGAAAATAATTTTACGGGTGGAGTACAGACGTGGCTTTTCCAGACCAACAAATCCTTAGACGTTGAAGACGGAGGGATAGGGTGGGAGAGATAAGGAGTAAGAAATGGAGAGATTGTAGAGTTTGAGACGGAGATTTAGGAATAGATAGAAAATCGTCTCATTGTAAAAGTATCGTTGCAGAATCTTCGGCTAAACATGCCATTACTCCGGTACTGAACGAGTAATTTAGTAGAAGAGTAGACAGTTAATGGGTTTTTATGTGATTCCTTATTATTCTAAATACAGTATGAGCCTCACTTCCGTAATTCGGTCTCTTGGCACGCAAGATATCCTGCCAGAGTTGGTTATGTGGAAAGTTGATATGTAAAAACAAGAGGTATGTCGGAAGCCACAGCACATGGGCGTAAACATTTCTCAGCAGTTAATTCAGAGTTGAGGGAATGACCGAAATTACCAAAAAGTAAGTGGTTTCTTTCTTAATTTGATCATCCCTGCTGCTTTAACGATAGGCCGAGTGAACAAACCATTCGGACACATCATCTCTTATAATCCGCAGGATGATTCCTTTAATATTTTTGATTGACGTCAGCCCTGAATTCTTTTCGGTAGATGCTTGTTGCAAGGCGGCCATCACTGAACTTTTGGATACTAACGTCTAGAACTGAAGGACTTATACCTGCTTGCATTTCGCTAATAAACTGGATAGGTGGGAAGCCGATATTCAGACCAAAATGTAATTGCTTAACTTCGCATGTCTTCATGATAGCAAAAGTATCATCTGGGCATCAAATCCGCATGTTTATTTCAAAGTTTCGCATAACTAAGAAATGCTTACTGGAACTCGCCTGTTCGCTTGTATCAGCTTTCGCATAACTTCCTCTTCTACTTGTTGTATAACAAGTTCACATATTAGACCTTATATTGACCCAACCTGTTGATAACGATCCTTTCGAATTCGGTTTGAAATTTTCGACTTGCGACGGATTTGACTTTTCCGAGATTTCTGGCTACTAGACGCTCTGAGGGCCCATTTGGATTAAGAAATTGGATTGTAATCAACAATTTCTCGATTTACACGGAACTTCGACGGGACTTTCTCTGGAACAACCATTTTCTTTCGGACCACTTCTTTGTCAACAGCCCCGCGGGACCCCCCCTTCCGAAAACGGCTGAGTCGCTTGTTACTTGATTCATATCGTTCGTCTGATTAAATAGCTCCTCGAACATCCTTAAAAACATATCCAGTTTATATACTTGAAAATGGTAGTCAAACAAGTGCCTTCGGGATGTTGCTCAAAGCGCGCGCCCCAAGTGGGATTCGAACCCAGAAAAGGAGGTGACGAGGGCGACGTCGTTACCAATGGACCACAGACGCGAAACAGACGGGTTAAAAATAATGGTTTAATAAAAATGCACATTGTCTAAATGAATATAACATCGGCTTCCTCATTATAAAATCTTCTGCCAAACGGGCCAGGAGTTTAGTAACCTTAATGGATGACAACTATAAGAACGAACATAATACACATGCGGCATGTTTCAAACTTCTCCAGAAAGTCTTGGAGATGGAAAATGAGATAAAAGACCTAAAATAGAGATGGAGAAGTTGACGAACCTTCCTCGTCATTCACCCGTAAAGATAAAATCGGCGATGTCAGACCCTCAGAACACAAAGAGAACATATTCAAGCCCAGTCTCATAAACTGAATCAGCCGCCAAGGAAGAAATCACAACTGAGACCCGGCCTCTTCTGCAAGAAAAGAACGACAGAGAGGGATCTCAGGAAACGCAGAAGCGCCCCGGGGCATCCCGAAAAGAAAAAGCAGGTCAGACTGTCCGTATGCGAAAGCAGAGTTCACACACAATGCCAGCAAAAACCACACTGCCGAAGGATGTATCGCACGACCAAGAAGACTCGGCTGGTGAGGAATCCTGTGGTAAATATGCCATCACAGCTGTCTCTGAGTCAAACGATGATGACATTTAAAATTACCGAAATTCTGAATGTGTGTGTAAAAATAAACGAAGGGGCTCTCTTCCAAACAGGCATCTCTACCGAAAACGAAACATCATCGAAAAGAGAGCTCCTGAGTCCAATTCGTCGATTGCAAGCGAAAGAATAGAACACATAATTAAATGTCGTCCTTCAGGACGGAGAATGTGTTACCGTGCACAACGCTTTCCGTTTAGGAAACGCAGATGTGTCGCGTGCATTACCAAGACTTCTTAAAATTATTCTTGCAAATGAAGCCCAGGCCTCACATCTCCTAGAAGGGAGGATGGCCCTTCGTCATTCGCATAAGGAAGTGTTTTTTTCAGCCGGATTACGAACCAACAGAAAGACGCAAGATGAGAGAGCTCTGGACATAACTGAAAAGAAGGACAGAAGAGGGGGAGATGGGATTGAAAATAAAGGAAGGCAAGATAATACAGATCAAACGATCGTTCCTGTAGCTAACCCTCTTTGCAATCAGGGCCAGTTCCCCTCGAGAAGACGGACACTAAAGGTGCTGTATTCGAATGTGTAGAGCAAGACCTGCTCGAACAGAAACGTCCTTATTGTCGGGGACTTTAACGCCCCCAATATCGAGTGACAAGCTTGGACGGTTTCGGGTCCATCAAACACATTCGGACAACATTTGCTTCAATTGGCAGCAGAAGAACTACTTTTCCAGAATGTAACTCTCGAAACACGTGTTAAGGAAGGACCACGTTCAAACTGCCTTGAACTGGTGCTCAGTCGAGATGAGGAGAGTGTGCTGAATATACAAGATCTCCCGCAAATGGGTGCTAGTGATCATATTGTGATGCTCATTGAGTATTCCATGGTCTCCCAGTCTAATTCACCTGAAAAATTACAAGCAAATATCTAGAAGGGGGATTTTGCTAGCATGTGAACGCAAGTCTCAGCAACACCGTGGACAACCACATTGCAGGGAACAGTTAATGACTACTGGAGCACGTTCAGATCACTGGTTAAAAGAATCGACAAGCGACAGCGGAATGCGTGTAAACACAAGGATTATAGACTTCGAAACAACTATGGGCTGTGCATATTAGGAAATTCCTTGGAGCATCCTAAAATCCTCTATAGTTACATACGTAAGGGACAGAGCAATCATGAACCGATTCCAGCGCTACGATCCCAAAACAGAGTAATTGAGACAGATGACCACCTGAAAGCATCAGCCTTCTCCAATTTCTTTCAGTCGGTATTCACTCATGACACAAACCCTCCTGCCATGCCATACGTAGACCAACGACAAAATCCTTCCTGTCCTACATTGGAAGACAGTCTTTTCTTCTCGTCCACGTTGATAAGAACCGAACTACGCCGGCTGGAACCTGCCAAATCACCTGGTTCAGATGAAATTCATCCAATTGTCCTCCGAGAATTAGCTGATGCACTCTGTGAGCCGGTGTCCCAGATATTTCGGAAGTCTATGGAGGAAGGCGAACTGCCGGAGGAATGGAAAACGGTCCATATTTCTCCAATCTATAATGGAGGATCCAGGCAGGAACCCGAAAACTACCGTCCTATTAGTTTAATCTGCATTCTGTGCAAGGTCATGGAACGACTTATTAAAGGGCATTTAATGTCCAATCTGGAGCAGAGGGGCCTGTTATGTGTTGCTCAGCACGGATTTCGTTGTGGTCACTCCTATGTTACAAGCTGTCTTTACTCTCAGGAAAAGTGGACAAGAGCCATAGACCAGGCCCGTCCAGTGGACGTCATCTTCTTTGACTTTAAGAAGGCGTTTGATAGCGTTCCTCATGGACGACTCCTACAGAAGATTTGGGAGTGTGGAATACAGGGCAACACGTTTTAGTGGATTAAAGGTTTACTTTTCTGCAGGCTCCAAAGAGTGAACTTTAGTGCCACCGCATCCGAATGGGTGACAGTAAAAAGCGGCGTTCTGCAGGGCTCAGTCTAGGGTCATCTCCTCTTCCTCATCTATATAAATGACTGTCCTGCAGACCTTGAATGCGATGGCCTCATGTTTGCAGATGATATAAAGAGCTGGACAACAATCAGCTGCGTTGAAGACGCGCAGAAGCTACAGGAAGATATAGCTAACCTGGCTGCGTGGTCCAGCAAGTGGCTTCTAGCATTTAGCGTATCCAAGTGTGTAGTCTTGCGACTAGAATCTGGACGGAGGCGATTCCCAAAACACCAATACACCATAAATGAGGTTCTACAGAAAAACCTAGGTGTCTGGACATGCTCAAACTTGCTGCCCTCTCAGCACTGCAAAAGAGTCGTCCAAAAGGCAGCCAGCATCATGCACTGGATTAGGCGTGCCTTCAAAATCTTTTCCCCAGAACTCTTCTCACGGATATTCGGCACGTTCGTCAGACCGCACCTGGAATACGGAATGCCATCATGGATGCCCTGGATGAAGAAAGACGGTGATGCCATAGAGCAGGTGCAACGACGGGCCACAAAACTGGTGGACGGTCTCAGGACTCTGTCATACCCAGAAAGACTGATCCAGTTAAATTTGTTTCCCCTATCCTATAGACGAATGAGGGATGACCTGTTGTGGACATTCCTCATTATCCACGGGCATGAATGTTCGCTCAAAACCGACGACTTCTGTGAATTCACGACCATGAGTCACTTCGCGGTCCTCCGTGCAAAGTCAAGTGGGAGCGTGCACGCCTAGACTATCGGAAGTTTTCCTTCAACCAGCTGGTTGTTCGAACATGGAACTCACTCCCAAATGAAATAGTGACATCTGATATAATCGCTATAGTCAAAATGCAGCTGGATCGTTTGATCTTTGATAATTGACGCTTTTCACAACAGGAATATCTGCGGCTAGCCATAAATTTCATTTCTTGATTTCATCCCTACTTAACACATCCCTGACTTTCAATGAAATTTCTCCTCTCAAACTACGCAAATGACTGCACTTTATGCTGATTGTATATAACTGCACTTAAAATTTCATATGTACACTGAGAAGACTGCCTGCCGCTCCCTTCGTAGTCCCACATTGTGAAAAATGTTTTCCGTGAATAAATATGTTACTGACAAAGTTTAAGTAAAATGTACATTTAGCATTTATATTTTATGTACCGTTTTCAACAGGGCCATCAAGGGCATTGCCTATTACCCTAAAAAAATACATATGAATTACTAACGCCTTCCCAATGTGATTATTTTGTGACCAATTCAACATATGCGTATGGACGCCGTGGTCAGGGACGCCGCCACAATAGTGCCTCGAAAACCTTCCTTAGGAGTCTTTCCGATCCGTTCTTATGTCTTGGAACTCATTGCTCAATATTGACAGTTCTTATGCGATGTTGTCGCAGAGGCATTTCAAGGGCATTTTGGCCGGCAAAGCTAAGGGCAGTCATGAGAGCTTTCCATGTAGTCTTTGTCTCAAGGAAAATTGCTAAGTGTTGAATGTCGACGTTTAACCGCAGATACGTTAAATTCGTCAACATTTTGGAACCAGTCATTCTTCTTGGTACATTGTGATGCTTTTACTTTCCGAACGCGACTTGACAGGGTTGACGGATGCTTTTCTCTGGTGTTTACCTAGGTCATATGTCTGAATAGGTATATCCTACTCCATTTTATCAGAGTGGCTTTTTTATAAGTCCCTTCGAACCTGAATTGTTGTTGCCAGCATCTGGATACACATCACATCCTTCGCTCATCCTTGAAGTATATATTTATTTTGTCAGTCTCGTATTGTCAGGACTGATAGTATCCATATCTCTATAGATGGATTCAAGAACATAGTCAGAAAAAACAGCGTTTAAAAATGTATCTCTGCAAAAGACTTCAAACTTTCCACCTGCCAGTATGGCATGCCTGTCTGGCAGTTCAAGTAAAAGAAGCTAAGTGTACTAGTCTTATTGTAGTCCGCAATAGAAGGCATTGCAAAGAAGGACCCATTAAGAGCCCGTCCCCATAGCACAGCCACCTGCATAAATCGCCCGCCAATATGAACTTTCCAGATGAAATTGCACACATTTTGTGGTGTGGAATCAGAAAACTCAATTATTTTTTGCGCTGGTGCGATCGGCTTACGTTTTCTGCGCAGGTAGTCGCTTCTGGACAACCTTATTGACAGCGAAATTTGCCATTTCTCGTTGACCTTTTGACATGGTCCCTGTTATCAGACATAGTACAGAGTCGCCGGCAATTTACCAGTATGCACGTGCGCTCGACTAAATGCAGTCGGTTTAACGACAATGCGCGTAGAATCAGAGACCCCGTAGCTCAGCAGGGTTAATCCTCATGTCGTCTCCGCGTACCATGGATATTTTGAATGAAGGTTTGTTTGACAGATTGAAGAATAGGATGAGTATATCGTCAAGGTTTCAGCCGCGTGCCTCGAACACATGGAAAATAGTCTGGGGTATTTGTGGCTGTCATTTTCATCCTACCAGTACGTTGTTATCAGACAGTTTGGATGTAATTGTCAAGTCAGCGGACAAACGGTGCAGCAGATGCAGGTACATTCACAACATTTTCGATTTACTCACATGTTTGTTTAGTTCCCCCATTTATTCAAACGAAGATTTCCACTACTAAATTTGGAAAGTTTTCTTTTTCCACTTTTGTTCGGCATCAGGGTATTGCTTTGTCGTTGTCGTTGTTTTGTCGTCGTATTTTCTCTACCAGGGCAAAAGGCTTTCAAACAAATGCGCAGAAATATGCTGCTTAATGAATGGTCATACATGAGGATGCATTATTACGAGCCTAGCCTAGAACGACTGTTTTCATGGGCAAATTATCATCTTCTACATCAGTTTATTAACGATATACGTATGCGGTCCTCCCTGGTACCATGAAATGTTTAAGGCGTTCGCTTCCGCCCGTGGATAATCTACAAATAACGACTTTTTGTAACGCTTAGATAACTAGGTAATTAAACGGTTTTTTTATGACATCATCGTTTTCGCATAATTTTTGCTCTAGAACCTAAGCGTGTTTTCAACAAATCAGTCTTCTATATTTTCGTTCTCAGCGTTTAACCAGACTGATTCTTTCATTTTTTTGTATATTAAATTCTTCATAGCTTCTTTGCATATTAAATGCGATTATGTACTAGAAAAGAATGAACGTTAAAAGCAAGGGTTACATAATTTATTGTCTCAAATGGACGTATTTTAATTGTGTAATATCTGTCTGTTTACATTTATCAATCGCCGATATCCACACTCAGCAGCTCATGATTCACTTTGTTCAGTAAGCATGGTGATTTGTCGCATTCTATGAGTCCTGTTATTATGTTCGACCTTCGGTGAGCGCTTCATGATATACAAAACGAATCTTTGTCGATTAATCAACGATCCGGTTAGGTTAGTGAATACAACGCATCTGAAGATAACATCAGTTGAGTCGTTTACGAACATACAGAAATAAAAGGGTGTGTTTACTCACGAAGTGCTAACAAAAGTTGTGAAATACGTTCCGTTTCCAAAATTTAAATGAGTGAAGTTATAAAAGTAATCATCGTACAGCATAATTCTATAATAATTCATATACATTAGGAGGCCAACTTTCAAATGAACTCACCGGCGCATGAAAATACTTTACTCTGTAAAATACGACTTCTTATGTTCCTTTAATTTTTCTCACAGATTTTCGATGCCCCTATATGTCATAGAAAACATGCATACACACATTTATTTGCTTATTTATTATGTAAAGCATTACGTCTTCAAATTTTACACTCGACGGAATGGTATAATTTGGTTTTGAAAAACGTTTCCAATTTCCGAATAATTCTGAACCCGAACTGCCGTCACACTTGCATTTAGGCTTTCCAAATTATAAGCCATAAATCTCCTGCGCACGGAAAACCATACATACGGTATTCGAAGGAGAGTATGTGGGCTTCATAAACGTTAGCAGTGGATTTGACCCATATCGATAACTTTACAATCCACATTGGCAGATGCTCAGACATAATGGTTTATGGACAAGCGTTTTACGGTATTTATACTTAGGAACTTTTTTTAAAACCAAATTATACACCTTCTTCAAATATAAAATTAAAGAATACGTGAATTCTATCGCACGAACAAAAGAATGAATACTTATGTGCATGTTTTTCAAGGAAATATAATTTAATTTTTAGGGGCATCAGTAATCAAGTAGAACAATTTACACTAAGTAAGCAGTCACTGTTTACAGAATATGGCCTTTCCATGCACCCGGAAGTACGCCTTCCTACTGTAATTGGCCTCATTGCGCTACCTGACACTGGGTCTTTTGATTGTCGCCGACGGCTGGATCTACTATTGTTAATTTGGATGATTCGATAACAACATGTCTGTGATTTTTTTGTACCGCAGCAAAGACTCGATAGTCTGTTCTGTCTGTGTTCTCATTAATCGACCTTATACGACGCGTGTTATTTTTCAGTGAACACTTAGCGAATGGTTGCACTATTATATGAAACAATGTTCTCTGTACTGAACAACTTTCGCACTTGTTATTGAAACTGTTGCTATATATGGGATAGGTGTTTTTTTGAGAAAATAAGTGTACGGACTGCATGGATGTGCATATGGCGCATAATACCATAATCCTCCATGAATTATTTAGTAGAAGAAGTAGCTTTGCACTGGAATTTCCTAAGGAACGACCTTAAATTATGCAATTCGCCTTAATTTATTATACAGGTCGTGAGAATGTCAAAAGCAATAAAATCTATTTGCGTGTTGGGATACCTTTTGTGTATGTGTGGAGGACGGTGCCACAGCGTACTTATCAGCGAGGTTTCTCTATCGGACGGCACTTTTTTATCGAAATGCGTTTGGAGCAGTTCTTTCGAGTAAACGATTTATTTGCAGAAACGTCACTTTAAGACACCGTCCACCGTCGCCAAGCAGCGACGGCCTTGGTTTTTTCGTCCAGCATTGTCTACACTAACCTCTCCCTGAGACTGTGAAAACTTAATATTTGCAATCTGACTCTTTGAATCTCGAAATTATATCTTTCGCTATAAATAGTTTACTGTCCTTGATACTGGGTTTGTTCTGGGCAGAATACGATGGTGAAAGACTGATTTGCCTACAAAAATGACTCCATTTTTGACTGTTCTTCAACCAACCTACGACAAATTAATCAGGCACACATTATATGCATGGCTCCTAATGTCAGGAGGAGGCGTTTGGTTGGTCAGATCATACGGATAAATCCTTAAAATGTAGTTCGCAGAAGTGGGATACAAACATTTAGGCACAGACGGTGTGCAACATTTTCAGCAAATCGTTGTAACAAAAAATAGAGTTATAAACAAACAAACCCATCACGGATGTTCCTGTCAATTGCTTTGCACAACAATTCGGCTGAACGGAGCGCTGACTTTACCTATGCAACCCACGGAGTGAGCACAGAACAGTGGCTTCCGCGTTAATTGTTTAATGACGAGTCAGACTTGCGCTGTATCAGCTACACCCTCCCAGCCTCGCCCGCACGGCAACTATGTTAAAACAGTGTCAACACAACCTGCTGTGCGTAGTGACTGAAAAAGCTAAACAACCCGTCTAAGTGTGCGGTCTACGACAGCATGGAGTGGAATTGCATAAGGGTAACTCGAAGCTTAAGCGAGTAAGCATGCCATCGTGATGAATCTTTTGCAGTCTGCCCTTCCCTTTTCAAAGGAATCGAGTTATCCCCTTGATTGGCAATCTTGGAAGCCATGGCTGTTGTCGCGCTATGAAAGATCTAAGCCAGTCAGTGTTTCTGAGTGTAGAATGAATTGACGAGCAGTTGACAATTTGCCCTGTGCGCTGTATGATGAGTACTCTTTTCTGTCTTTGTCTGATGAAATTAGGTCAGTCAAGGCCATGCAATAAATCTGAGACATGGAATTCAGAGCACACGCTGGTTCTCCTTGTGCTTTAAATTTAAGGTCTAGTAATTTTAAATTTTGTACTCATACCTCGATATTTTTAATAACCATTAATTAATAAGTGGTATAAGGTTTAAGTTTAAGACATTTGGAGGATTTGAATACCTTTACTTCAAGCGTGACAGCTTAGCCGTTCAAGTAATCTCGAATCTGGCAAGGAGATATGACAAAAGATAAGTAGAAGGATTTACAACTTTACGCTGGGGTGTGGGAGTGGGAAGGGAGAGTGAGGTTGACGACTCAGCGCACTTTCTCCTCACTATAAACAATCTGACGCGCTTGAAGCTATCACGGTGCGCTAAAAGCCGTGGCTTGGAAGGTTGCCAACTGACGGGGTACCTTGTACCTCCTCCATTACTGGAGGCGGTCTGAGAGTCAGGCTGCAATGGCTCCTTTTTAATGTGGCCTTTATGGCACTCCCACCACAATGTGGGATCCGAGCCAGGCGTTGGCGGTACGCCTAGGTGCGGCTTCGGTCGTGCCAGCCTCCATATCTCTGTTGTTGGTTGAAATCCTGGTTATTTGTTGTGTGGACCAGGGGGTGTGGTGGAACGCCAAGGTGAGGATCCGTCCGAGCCATCCACCTGCGGCCTCTCTCGTCTCCGGTCTTCTTGACACTGTCTCGACACCGGGCTCGGGCGAGGGAGGAGGAGAGCGTGTAGGTAGATGTTACGCAAGTCTACCGGCACTATAAACCCCTGCGTAAGTCACCGTCCCCGCTCCCACTGCTGCTGCAACTGTGGGGCACACGGTGGACATCATCGAAACCGATGGTCGAACTGTCAATGGTTATTTTGCAGTCCGCGTCTGTCGCAGATCATATTGTTTTCTGTATTTTTGCTTCAGTATGAAGGAGAGAAAATTGTTTCAACGAATCGCTCCCTGCCCACTTAAACACGAATTTTTACTTTCATAAAGTACAGGTGAGGCAAAATGTTTACAGAGGCGTCATTTTTAAAAACTGGCACTGTTTGCAAAGAAAATTGCATGTTTGAATGCGGCCAAAAGCCACCCTGAACTTTCATTAACAGTCATTTGTTTGATATACAGAAAGTGGGCATAATTACGACCGCGTCCGCTACACCTTAAATGGAACGGCTTTCAGAGCCAAAGATTATTTGTATGCCGAAGATTGGAAAAATGGTTTAGTCCCCTAACAATTCTGGGGTCTGTATGAAGTTTATCTGTGCGCATAGGAACAGTTTGCGTGAACCGTTATCAGCCGCCTTTGCATTTGCCAAAAGACAGGATATTCTGACGAACATTTTTATTCGCTCGGAGAACCTCTGTGACGCCTACAGTGAGTGACCGGTCTCATGAAATGTTGGCTGAAATTCTGAAATGCGTTTTCGATTAGGAAGAATTACTTGGTTGCGGTTGTAATACGGATTATCATAAGGCAGACTCTTGTAACATTTCGGACTCGGCAGGATGTCGGCATTTAAATGCACTTCTCTTCAATCTCCTGTAAAAAGCGTGCTCGGTAAAAAATGACTACCTACGTAGCATGCATTTTCCCATTGATTTTTGATGGGTTTAAAAATTCAAATATATATTTTTAAGAAACCGTAAACAAAAATATGCTTTCTTTGAGCCAATCAATGGAGAATCGCGTCTTCTTTATATTTAAATACTTAAGGAAGGAGAATAATTAGGTTTTAAATAAGTTTCCTAATTGCAGAATAATTTGGAGCCTGATCGTTTGCTGCATTAGCGCATAGTGATTTCACTCTACAAGGTGCATGCGTTCGGCGTGAAGAAAATCCCATATTCTTCTATGCCTTTAAAGAGATAACATACAGAGTCCATAAAATTTTGCAATGGATTTGGACCACGTTGTACATTACACGAGCAGCAGTGCTAAACGGCCAGGTACGATGCTATGTGAATGGACATTTCGCGGCCTTAAAAAGTCTCATAATTAGAAACTTTTTTAAAACCTAATTTTACTCCTTCCTTAAGTATATAATATAAAGAAGACGTGACTAAAAGAAAGCATATTTTTGTATACGGTTTCTTTACAATATATTTGAATTTCCAAGACCATCGAAAATCAGTGGGCAAAATGCATGCTACGTAAGTAGTTATTTTTTACCGAGCACGCTTTCTACAGGAGATGGAAAAGAAGTGCATTTAAAAGCCGACATCCTGCCAAGTCCGAAATTTTATAAGAGTATGCCTTAAGATAATCAGTATCACAACCGCGACCAAGTAATCCTTCCTAATCGAAAACACATTTCAGAATTTCAGCCAACATTTCATGAGATAGGTCACGCACTTTATCTCTCCAGTCGATAACCCACCCGATTCTCTAGGCTAAATGTCCTGACGGATTGCAGGATTCACTCGGTTCAATAGCAATCTGTATTAACTATGACGCTGGTAGGGAATAACAACTTTAAAAAGAGTGATAGAAACTAAACACTATGTTTGTCCCAAGTTAGAGCTAGCATAGGGGTATCATAAAATAGTATCATGACAAATGAAACAGGGTTACAGTATGTAGCCTAGCTTATTGAACATTATAAAGATAGGCGAAACGAGCAATTTTAGGCACCTAACTTATTGCACATTTCATTTACTCCTACAACCTCTCCGACAAAATTTCCTTTTTGCACGCAGGTCAAGTTGATAGGATATTTTTCGCTCAAAGTTTTTTAAGGCTGAGAGGCTGCCTCGTTACTCCTTGTCAGCTTAGCAACTTGGAATAACGGTTGGCGAGTACTAAGCTTGCACTATTTATAATACCCTTATGCTAAATCTAGCTTGGAATATACACAGTTTTATAGTTTCTATCACTCTTGTTAAAGTTATTATTCCCTACCAGCGTCATAGTTATTGCAAATTGCCATTGAACCGAGTGAATCCTGCAATCCGTCAGGACAGTTAGCCTGGAGAATCGGGTGCGTTATCGACTGGAGAGATATCTTTCATATATTAACGCACATCTAATATGCAATGTCTTCCAATGCAATATAGAACAACGGTCAATCATGGACACAAAATATTGTTTGTTATTGGCGAGTATATGTTTGCCAAATACTGTGCTGCGGAGGAATTGCCGGATGTACTGAAATACGCCTGTATATTGGATTCACGTTTTGTGGAACAAAATGTTTTCCACTTGTGATTAATCAATTTATGAACTAAAATACTCAAGGCATGCTGTTTACATCAATAGACTTGTCGCGGATATTAGACGCTTACATAAACTATACCCCGTAGATTATATGTAATCTGACGATGAAGGTGCACTAGTATCCGTGGCCTGGAGGGCTGCCTACTGACGAGATAAGTCGTTTGTATGTAGAGCGGTTAGCCTTGTGCGTTTGAGGTCTCTATAAGGCAGTTGATAAGAAATTTTGCAGTGAAAAATAATTGAACTGCCAATCCACTGCTTCAAGTTTTTGTTTTAGTAGATGCCTCCAATAAATTAGGCTCAGTAAAGGGGCAAGCCGGATAAGATGTGGTTGTGTAACTGAGCCCCATGAACACAATACTGTTGGCCTACCTTATTATTTTGCGTTGGTGCGATAACGTTGACATGGTCTTGCTGTGTTATGCTGTACGCGTTCTGTTGGCTGCCTTGTTTCTTTGTTGCAATGTCTACATTGTTGGCCCAATGCTGGCTGCCCTTCTTGAATTTCAGTTGTTGTCTCCTTCTTACTTTCGCGTTGGATGTTTCGGGATTCGGCTTAGGGGCTGCGGTTGGGTGTTAGTGTTAGGTGTAAGGGTATAGGGTTAGAGGTTAGAGTTAGTGGCTAGTACAACTATCTGTCAGCCAATCAAAGTACGACCGAGCATTCCCAGTGGCTCTTCAATTGCATCCAAATACTTCGCATTGTCGCCTCTGCGTTCCCCCGGCTTTGCCTGTAAAAGTACCTATTATCACAGGTCCCCTATTACAGATGGCTGTAGGTGCGGCCATATAAACACATCCGTCCGGAGTTTGAAAACAGAGTGAAATAAAAGCATGCTGCAATAGCAGTCACTTCTATCGAATGCGGGTTTTGGACGCTGACAAAAAGAGGTGCATTTAAAAGCCGGTAACCTATCGTAACTGACATATTTTGCGATTATGCTTCACAATGATTCTTACTGCAGCGCTGTAAGTAATCCAACGCATATTTCGGAGTATCGGTTAAAGTTTACTGTAGTTAACGTTCGTGTAATTGAGGAGTTCGCATTCAGACGCAGGGATGCATGGGATTTTTTCAGGTAAATAAACGCATCTTATGCTAGTTGCTGGCGTTTCGCGGGGGCAACCGAGGCAGTCGTTTTAATTTAAGATCTAAGAAACCTGAAGCATTACTGATTTTGCGGCGACATCTAAGAACTTTGTAGTGTGGTGTAAATGTCATTTGACTATTTACCCGTTGATCGTAAAATTTAATTTAACGGTATTGTGATGTGGCTAATCTCGCAACCTATTTGCAAAAGAAGACATGCGGAGTAGGCTTGAAAACTCTCGTGTAAGGTGTGTTTTATTAAGGACTCGCGGGGTCCAAAATGAGCGCGTAATCATACGTGCGCAAAGTCGCCAACAGAACATAAAATCGGTCGATCTTTAAAAACGCGTTGTAAACTACTTTAAGAACCATAGACTTGCGATGCAACTTCGTCGAATTTTGCAAAGGATTAGTGACTATTTAGAGAGACATACACACACATATGCTTTATGTTAGCATTATTGTTCAAAATTCTCCACAAAAGTTCTATTCTTGCCGTGGATGAAAATAGGCACGAAATATAATTAACACTAGAGGATTGCAAACAATATTGAGTGCACGAAAACTGCAAGTGTCGACATCATGAAGAGTCAAGGTAAAATGAATTACGAAATTCGCGTCAGATTTTACTTCCATCAAAACGGTACTAACGTAGTGTGCAAATGATCTCGTTATTTTAGCTCAGATGAACAACGACGGGAAAACCAGGAAATAAGGATCCAAACAGACTAACAGATATGTGTATAAGAATAACCCCATGGGAATAAAAAGCTACATCACACCAGTACTTTAAAAAAATTAACTAGTTTTGTGTTGCTTGTAATTGTCAGGGATTTATTTCTTATTGCGACTTTTTAATACGGAGTTGAAATTTCAAGTCTCAATGCCAAGGATACTCCCTAATGCGAAAGTAAGTCTCTTCTAGCAGATGCTTTGGATAGATAAACCGTTGGTCTAAGACTCAGCGTGTTTTAGATTGATACTTGCCAACGTTTTCCTAGCATTTCGAAATCATTGGTCTATAAAAAATGAATAAAAAGGACACCTATAATGACACCTATATTGATTACATGCATCAGTGTGCAACAATGAACTCTGCACTGAAACCAAAAATTGAATTGCATGAATTTAACTAAAAACCGAAGTTCGACCGTTTTTAAATTTATCGCATACTAAAGAAAGCGTAAAATTAGAAAACTAACAATTGTCTATGATGGTATACTTTACAAACTTAATAAGTAAAACCTCGTTTTTTTCTCACTGAATGTATGCTTATTATTTGGTACAACGATCCACACGACCTACATGGCTTGTGCAAATGCGAACGTAGTTACAAGTCTACTTAAATTCCAAGTCTATAGTCAGTTTACTATTTCGATCGTGCCAACCATTTCAACAAATAGGACTTTTCCGTGCAGGGATGACGGCTTTTAGCCACTCGTCAGGGTGTTGTTGCAACGAATTCAGGGGAACTCATAGAACTTTCGCAGGAGCGGAGTCGCTCATTTCCAACAGCAGTGGTGATATTTGGTTAGAAACTGCTGTCTATTAAAAGCACTCACTAATTCATACGTGGGAGACTTTGTATATTGCTATGTCTGTAAGATGGGACCTGCTTGCTTGCATGCAGAAACTTGTGAATGAAAAAATCGGAATGACTGGAACTCACATATACAGGATTAGGATGTTCAAGCCCCATTCGAGTTCTTTGCTTTTCTCGGCGATTTCACATAGAAGGGTTCATGACATCCATAGACAAACAGGTCTCTATGTAGGTCTCGTTGGCGACAGTTATGAAAGCCCTTTTGCGTCTGTTTAATAAACTACGCAAAGAGTGGGTGATCGACAATTACAAACGCTTTCACGAGGGGTGAAGCTCCGACCAACTGTCTGTGGACACAATAAGTTCATATCATTGGTGCACTCTAGCGAACGGCAGCGTCTCGTAAAAACAGAACAATTTCAGGAAAAATATTTGAAAGACGTGAAACAGAGTTGATTTTACAATGGTGTATGCATCAAATTTGAATCAGCTAATTGTTCAACCGCTGATGCAATTGTGCCTGTTTCAATTTGTTTCTTTTGCGGATACATGTGCAGTATCAAACAAAAAGCCTTCTGAGGAGGTCAAACCAACAGGTTAAATATTTGTCTACTATTTATTATTTTGTTTCTTTGCTAATAACGAAGGAATGAACTAAAACTACAATTAGTGTCAAGTCTCACAAAATGTTAACTTAAATTCATAAATGTATGTTCCGTTGGTAAGGATTATTTATTTGCGTATGCGTCTGTTATTTCCATGCATAATGCTGCTTATATATTCTAGTCACATCAAAAAACCAGCTTCCGAATATTTTTTCTCTCAGCCGCGTGCAGAGAAAGCGTATACCATTTATGTATTTTTAATGTCCGCATTCATTCAAGCCCATTTCATAGAAACAACACACAGAAGAATCCTTTTCTGTACTCATTTGGTAGACCTTCCGTCGTTTTTAAAAGTAAATAGTCAGAAAAAGAATGCTTTTTACGGGCGGCGGCAATAAATGCATTCAGGAACCAGCGTCAGGGTGTAAACATCATCTTGGAACGATTTTGCATGATTACCAATATTTATATCCCACCTCAAAAACTTTCTTCGTTTATAAAGCTTTCCAAATTTTGGTCGACTTTCCATATCGACCATTGAACAGCCGATTTGACAAAGAATATATTTCGTTCACTTTTTATTCACAGTTATTTTTCGACGTGTGAATAACTTTAGCTCGTCTTTTTTAGGAGGACTGGTACTTTGTCCGCACACTTACTTCAAGCCAAACGTGAGCCAAGATGTAGAATATTTAATGAAACGTGTTATCAGTCTGATGTATGCCGCAACACATGGCGGCCAATCGGGGACAAATTTAAGGATGGATTTACACCATGCACCTCATGTTTCATCTTGCCTTCGTCTGAAAGACAGCCATAAAACTCAATTGATCTCATTCGTTTGTGCACTAAACTTTCCGCAGATCACTCTCAGTTATTCCAAAATGGTTCGTTATTTCAGAATAACTTTTTAATGTATGTGAATTTAAATGGTATGTGACAATTCGTTCCTTGTTTTAGAAAATGACTACTACAAATAACAAACATCATGTATTAAGCAAACTCGGATTGTCATGCAAACTATCTGATGTCAGTGCAACTGTGGTGGCAAGATCGGGAGACGTTTCCTACTATACTGCACTCACTGAAGTAAAACAACTCACATTCCCACAGATGCAGAAGCACTTTCTGCGGAATCTGTCATGTTCGACACCGATACCCAGTCGGTCGTGGCTCGACCGAACAACTGCAGAAATATCCAACTCTGCGAACAAGGCATTTGCTGAAACTCTCCATTTAAGATGCATATATTAAGCATGCTTTAAGACCACATTCGGCATTACACACACGCTTCAACGGTAATAGCAACACGTAAACGAAAATAAATTCTTTTGGTGGAGGGAAATTCAAAATTAAAATGAGGTATCTGGAGTTGGTTAAATGCTTTTTGTTTCATTATTAAAAATACGTATTTATATGACCAGTCGCACATTTAAAATGATAGAGTGGACCGGAGAAAATGCTGATGATTTCATTCTAAGCGGTTGTTAAGTACAAAACTGACAGTTACACTCCGTAAATCGAGACATATGTCAAAATCATTTGGAAACCAGACAAAGAAGTTTGTACGAGGGGATAAAACGCACTTGAATGCAGGTGAGATACCACATTCCTGTGATCGGAGGCCGCCAATGCAGCCGAGACATGATACACTTGAGGATTTATTTTAGGCCGCATACAATATTATGCACACCAAATATTTTAATTTTTCGCAGTCTATAGTCTACAAGGAAAGATAAGGTTTATAGGACATGGTCGGCTGAATATCACTGCTAAGAAATTTCAAAAGTTGCAAATTGAACTCGAGAGTTTGTTGATTTATTAAAGATATACACTTTGCAGTCCCTTGACGTAAATGTTATTTTTTTTCAGCGATCTCGCGTCACATTTTTATGATTCCATTGCAATCGCCTTGATACTTAGATAGATGCAGTCAGTCGAGACGATTTCAATGACGCATCAAATACCCTTAAACTCGAGAGGCATCATCAGCGGTAAATAGCACATTTTAATTTGTCGATGAGCAATTAACATAGCGATAGAAAACGATTTCCATTCAGCCGTTTGAAACAAATTGTTTTGAATGCTGAAGAGGAGACCCATTGGTCGAGCGCTTCAGATCCTCACTCACACACATCGTCAGAACCATTCGGAGTAGGGCATAATAAGTGCACTAAATATAGAACGCAATAACTCGACAACCACATGTCTGCAATGATTACCAGAACTCGCGCTTATTGCTGAGATTATATTTGAGGCGATAATTGCTTGCCTGTCCGTAGCAGAGTCGTTTTTGTCGGTATTTCGAAAATATTGTTAATTTTTGGCGCGAAGTTGGTTGGTGGCTTGCCTTAGTATTACCGGACCTGTTGATGGCCGGCGCCGCTTCTTATGATCTAAGTAATTTGTTCAGATAGAAACGTACCACAGAGTACGAAGCAGGAATGCAGTTGCGCCTGTTAATTTGGAGTCCGCCATGAAACCATGACTCATGCAGTTCGCGGTCCAAGCGGTCGTAACCTCTTGCGAGAAGTGCAGCCTCGTCAAACTTGCAGGTATGACCGGGTGCCGTAGAAAGTGCCGAGATCCTGGAGATTGCGGCATTCCTCATCACCGCTGCTGCATGTTGGGACACTAACGCTTGGAGTAATCTTCCTCGGGGTTTGTCCGCCTCATGACACGACGACTGCTGTTAACGTTCTGTGCGCATCTAAACCTCTCGAAGCAGCTACACATGCACCAGCAGACGGACAAATTACACGTCTCGATGGAGGAGAGAAAAACCAGCTTATCTTCCTTGGCGTCCTCGTCTGCGGCTAAGATTATGGTGGCGAAAATACCAAAGACATCCAGCAAGAAAATGGAGAGGGTAGGGTATGAAGTATTCCTGTATAATTATTCAATTTTCCGTGGAAGCTTAGGTAGTAAGTTAATTGATTACGCTTCGACGTTTAGCATAGGTCATTGTCACATGACAGAGCACAATGCTTTTATGCAAAAATAACCCTCCTTCGCACTATTGCCGCCGACAAAGCTCTAATATTTCTATTTACTTCGGTCTCCTTAAATTTGTGAGAAATATTTATGTGAGAGCATCGTACTCGGAAATTCAGAATTAAAGGTTTTTGGGGTTTCATGTTAAGGCCCAAGTCAAAAAGCAACGAGCATAAAAGGACAACGATAGGGCGTCTGCCGAAAGTGCTGTCGTACGCTGTCATTTACCCAAGAAATTTATCGTGGTAATTAATAAATAAACAAAAACAACTTCTTAAAACGAAAAGGATTTTAAATAAACCGCCCTAGATAAGTTAACAGTTAGTCAGGTAGGGAAAGACATTTCAAACAATGAGGACGGTGAAGAGTAAGTGATGTCCTCTGTCCCACTGAATTTTAGGGCACCCTATCGTTATTCATATAAGTTACTGCACTTTGGCGTCAGTTACATTGATCAGCGCCTAAGAAACACCCCGCCAAATTGATAATTTGCTGTTGCTTGACAGGAAAGAGCGACTTAACTAACACTATTTGCATTTCATGGATTTTGTGGGGTTATACTAGCTGTGCTGCTTTTCGTCAGCTGATCTTTGACAGATAATTACTTCCTAACGAACTACGTACCTATATCGTGTCAGTAGCATCACCGACTAGCAAGAATTTCTAAGAGCCTCTCGGAGTAGTTTTGCATTTTGGGGCATCTACCCTTAGGCCGACCATCTTCACAGCCGTTCGCGCATCGGCAAAACTCAAAAGTTCCGGAGACTACTTGGACGTGGATATATCGCCTCCCTCTGGAGGTGGTGATGATGACGACTATGAAGGGACAGAATATGTGGAGGAACACATGGAAGGAGAGACAAAAGGATTTCAACGATGAAAAAAGGAGAAAAAGAAGGAACTCAGGACGATGAAAGTAATGCCAGTGCACGATCATGCGTAGGTCAAAAAAGTTGTCACCTGAGTAACTTATCCTTTCGGCTGTGCGATATTACCTCGCAAGCTTATGTACAAATTTCCGTGCATTTCTCTCCACCATTCACGACTTTTTTGTTTCAGCTCTGTCGTCGCGTATTTTGCGGCATACGCGTGCAGTATGCCTCCCTATAAAGAACAATCCTTGTTAGGGCTGCATTTCCATCCTTTCCATCGGCAGAGTCTGTGCATGAAGGAGGATAGTAAAGCGCAAATTGTGGTTGTGCATGAAGTTATGTACTTCTGTTCCTTCTCCAGAATGCGATAGCAAAACAAATCTATCGCGTATTGCATGCTTAGGGTTATTATTTTTGCTTACTGAAGATCATTCTGATATCATTCTGCATTGATGACAGCCCAATTTTAATTGCAGTTGACACCAAAGGAATTTTGGGCTCACCTCCGCAACAGTTTGATCATCGCAAGCGCGAAGTCCACTGCATGCCGTAGTGAGCGTAGCACAACTGACTCGTGTGCAAATCAGTTTATTGAAGAAGAACAAGAAGGTGGGCTCACCGGAACGGGTCGGACCCCTTTTTTAAGGCGTAAATGCACTTAAACAACCAGGAATTTCAAGTGGCATGCCGTGCCGGTTGACCTCATGATCTATTTTTCTTTACTCTCACTGCCTCGGCGTCTCGGATGTTGATTGGCCGTCGTTTTGTCTGTGTGCTTTGTGAGTCCCCGTTTCCTCGGGGGGCGGTTATTGAACCTTCGTCGAGTTGACAGTCTGGTGGTTCTTCTTCCTCGCCGGGTAGACTCGCCGTCCGCCTGTCTATATATTGCCTTCCGAAGTCCAGTGCACTTACTCGGTCCTGAGCTTTACGGGCGTGATGATGTAGTACTTTCTAGGCTGTAAGAAGGTCCAGGTACTTGTTAAAGTAGTTGGCATCGAAGTACTAAGCCTGGAGTGTTAGCCGTTCGGCTTATGTGTTATCCCGGCCTAACATGGTAGCTCTCTGGAGGACCACCAGACCGACCACCCGACGAAGGTTCAATCACCTCCCCCGACGAAACGGTGACTCACAAAGCACACAGATAAAACGTCCGCCAATCATCCCCCGAGAGGCCGAGGCAGCGAGAGACGAGAAAAATCGATCTTTAATAGGCTGACCGACGCGGCATGCCACTTGAAATTCCAGGTTCACGAAGTACACTTTACGCTTTGACACTGGAAAGCCGACCAAATTCTTCAAAAGGTCAGCACCTTAATAAACCTATTCCAGTCTTCTTCTTCTTGTTCAGTTTATCAATCTGGATCTCTCAACTTTGCCAAATCAGTGACGATGATACGCACAAAAATGCTGCGTACATAAGGAAAACAAATTAGTTCTACTGTGAATCTTAATGCCTCCTGAGGACATTTTTCTGTTACACATTTGTATATGTTTCTAACTTGAAGTCTTTTAATTTGTGCACTTTCTGTGGTAAACAGATCCTTTTCAGCATTGTTAATGCATAAAAACCTTTGTGTGCAATATGACGTGTTTAACACTAATACGCTTCTAGATATGTGTTTTGTGGGGGCAGGAGGAACGAGGTGAAACGTAGCCTCCCCTAACCTGATGCCGAACACATAAACCCCTTTAAAGCATTTAGTCTTAAGGGCTGTCGATGTGCTTACAGATATAAAACGGGTCACGGAAGTGCAAATAAGTGCTGGCACATTAACCATGTCTTTGCGATAAACAGTCTTCGAGGCAGGACAAATTGCAACATTTTGGGTTCTCTTTCGTGTGCGCCTAAGAATCAGACCTACAAAGCTTGACAATGAACATTTCATGGTCCGTTTCGACCAAATAGCATCCACTAGGGCATGCATAGCTATTTTATAACCCTCGTATTTTGGAACATTTTTAAAACGAGTGATCATCTAAATGACTTATCATGTCATACGCTTGCATTTACCGAAACAGAACTATATGAATATAGTTTCAAATAGATTAGCTTCTTTATTACAACTGCAGTGCGCTGCTGAGTTTTGCAGAGGACCGAATTATAAACACTACACACTTTATTGTCTTCGCAAAAAACAAATCATCCTTGTGTCTTTAGCAACATGCAGAGTGTGTTTTTCATAGGCATAAAACACTCCGCAAAGGTGCTCTCTCCAACAAACGCTCGTGTGATATATGATCCTCAACGAAAAAAAGTGGACCCAACTGCCAACCTTCTTTCACGCGGTCTGTGTGATCAATTTCTATTCTAAAGTTGCGTAGGGTTACTCCATCCTTGCCCACGGCAGACGCGGAGCGTGCAAGAGGTTCTTCTGCGCGCACAGGACCGCCCTCTGTAGCCTGATGACAGTCGCTTCTGATCTTGCTAGTAAGCTCTGACCCAGTCGCTGTGGATATTTAGGTAGGACCTTGTAAATCATATGGAAGGCTTCGTTTTATTTTACATGATGACCACAATCATCCATGCCTGCTAGGATGAAGCTGTGTAATGTCTTAACTTCACCCTTCCTCACCCATGCCGGCAGGGGATCTCGTATTCTTGTGGACAGGCGCCGACACGTACGACTAATGTAGTCTGCTCGACAAGAGCAAGTAAGGGTGTAAATTCACATGGAGTTGGTCTGAGTTGGTAGCCTATCCTTACCTTCTCCGTGTCAGATTTGATGGATTCCATACATTGGAGTACGCTGGGTGGGTAGCTTGACCCAAATGTAATTAAACTCACGACTCTTTGGTGGTTAGAACCAAACCACAACAGTCATAGTCAAACTCTACTTTATATATTGATATATGTTTATTAACTTTTTAAGGCTTAACGATGGTGGTGATATTGCCTGTAGCATCGAGTATTAGAACGGAAAAGGGGACTTATGTTTAATCGCCGACTTGGCAGATTACGATTTATTTGTCGCAGGCTGCAATGTCTCGAAATCTCTGCTTTATTTCGAGTCGCATTTTGAAATGTAGGTCTTAGATTAGTATTTCAATGTTCGTAATAGATGGAAGTTATGCCGCATTTTACAAAGGTATGTTAAGGTAAGTTACCCCCTTCTGACAACTGGCCTTCTCTATCTGTCGTTCAGATCTAAAATGATTTTAACATAGTCACAGCTCATCAGTCGATCATCCGCCATGTGCCTCAGTGACGAGCGTCCACTGGTTGTTTCGCATGGGCACGTTTGTAAATAACGTTTCATTTGGTGAACCTCCTTGTTATTGCACTTCCCCTCTTGGAAGTGTTCGAGACTTCAACAATCTTCATAAATTTAACTACATCATTAGTGCATTATGTGATAATCGCACACCTAAACCGGATTTACTTTATTCAAGCCTCCTTTGATATATGCAAAATTCCCATTAAGAAGGGGCGCTACAGAGCAAGTCTTGAGCGATATGGATACAAAAGGTAGACAGGAAAATGTAGGGAATTTATATATCGCGGCTGCAATGGAAATGAAAGCAATTTTCATTCAAAGAAGGAATGTGAAATGGCATCCCGTCAGTGCTCATCGAGTGGTACATTAAATATGTTACTTTATATTTTCTGCAGCATTTTAATTTGCGCACTTACAGTAGGCAGTCTTACTCATGAAAGGTGTCGCAAATCACAAATTATTGCCATTCACTCGCAGACCGATACCAACGCATGAATCTAATATCAATATTAATTAAGTACAATTTTAAAATAATTAAAAACATAAAAGAAGTATTAAAGGCGGTGTTGCGGTGCTTTGAAATGTCCGGCCTTTTTCGAAAAGCGCACAAGTCTTTGCAATTGAATAGACTTTCTTTTAAGGTGTAAGGAGCGGTTCTCATTAAAACGTCTCAGTAACTGTGAAAGCACAAATTGAATAAAGTTTAAAAATAGTGCTTAAGTGAAGCTGCCATCTACATTTACTTTGCGAATTAACGAAACATTAGATATGGCGGTCTGCCAACAGCCTACATTCTGTGTATTAATTCCGAAATTTTCTTCCGAGTATTCGTGGTATCCTTGACAACTTTGAGTTTAAAATGATTCCTTTCATCATGTGAAACAGACTCATGCTTGATATACTCGATGAGAACTTGGTAGGAAAAAAGGTTCACATAAAGCCTGATGCAGCCGTGCCGATTAGTGACTGGCAATTTTAAACAGAATTGACAGTCCTTATCGTAAACATACCGTATTTTGCCAAAAGAAGCGAAGAGCCGAGTCCCAGAAAGTAGTCTTGAAGAAGGAGATACGATCGCCGGGACAAGAGCTTTATTAGCCTGACGTTTCGGATTCTTACTCGAATCCATCATCAGAGACAAAAGAGCAGAAACGGGTGGTTGTTGCACAAGGGGCTGCGGTATTTATAGGATGCAGTAGCCATGCTACCGCATACCTATGAACGTTCACGGCTGACCACTTCATCCGGGATTGTCGCACTTGGTGTGCACTTGGTGTGATCATTGCTTGATGGCCGACATTCGAGTCGATAATTTCTGCAATTTCATCACGTGCGTTGGATGTTGGCGTGATGATTGCTCGACCATCTGACGCATCGACCCCGGTGTTGGGAGAAGTGTTCACCTCTGCGCTCGCCGCATGGCTTGTTACCCCGCCTAGGCGAAGTTTCAGTACGTAGTATGGAATGGGAAGATCGTTGCATTTGTTGATGGACTGGGAGCCAGTAAACCATGATTCCAGTAGCTCCGAGCTCACTCGGTTGTCACCTCTTGCGAGAATTTCGGCCTCATCGAATTTAAATGTGTGGCCGGATCTCGTCGAATGAGCTGCAACTTGAGAGCTGGCGTCATGTCTGCGCACCGCTGCCGCGTGTTCGGCCATTCTCGTTCGGAGCTGTCTTCCGGTTTCTCCGACGTAGTTGCTTTGTCCGCAACTGCACCAGATCCGATAAACGACTTCAGACGTTTCTATCCGTGGCAGTGGGTCTTTCGGTTTCATGATCAGACGCCTGATGGCTGCCTCCGGTCTGTGTGCCACTCCAACCCCAAGTGGTGCGAGAAGGCGGCCGACAGCTTCCGAAACGCTCTTGACATACGGAAGTGCCCGCCAAGACTTGGTGTCCCTGCGGTTAAACCTTTCGTCCCTTTTGCGTATGCACCGATCGACGAAGTTGCGCGGGTAGCCATTGGCTTTGAAGACCCGTCGGAGGTATTGTATTTCAGAAATTTTGTCTTCCGGCTCACTGCAGTGCGTTTCGGCACGCCGAAAGAGCGTCCTTACACAACTGCGTTTGTGGCTGATTGGGTGGTTGCTGTTGAAGTTCAGTACTTGCATCGTATTTGTCGCTTTCCTGAACACTTTGGTCTTTAGTCCACCACAATCCTTGCGGCAGACGCGGACATCCAGGAAGGCCCCTTGTCTTTGTCGGTAATACCATTCTGCCTATATATCATGCTCCGCTGTGCGGCTGTTTGTTGGGCTCGAGAGAGAGCCCTTAAGGCACAACGGAACGAGTGAGTTCCGTATGAACGATCGGTGAGCGTCCCCTACCACGTCTGCAGTCGTTTATCGGATCTGGTGCAGTTGCGGACAAAGCAACTACGTCGGAGAAACCGGAAGACAGCTCCGAACGAGAATGGCCGAACACGCGGCAGCGGTGCGCAGACATGACGCCAGCTCTCAAGTTGCAGCTCATTCGACGAGATCCGGCCACACATTTAAATTCGATGAGGCCGAAATTCTCGCAAGAGGTGACAACCGAGTGAGCTCGGAGCTACTGGAATCATGGTTTACTGGCTCCCAGTCCATCAACAAATGCAACGATCTTCCCATTCCATACTACGTACTGAAACTTCGCCTAGGCGGGGTAACAAGCCATGCGGCGAGCGCAGAGGTGAACACTTCTCCCAACACCGGGGTCGATGCGTCAGATGGTCGAGCAATCATCACGCCAACATCCAACATCCGCAATGTCCAGCTTATATCTCATTAAGCGGGCATTTGCCAAGTTCGACGAAGAGTGCTTTCGCAAGGTCTTCGGGATATTTGTGCGCCCACAGTTAGAATTTGCCATTCAGGCCTGGAGACCCTGGACTGTTAAAGATCGTACCACCCTCGAAAATTCCAACGACGGGCAACCAAGCTTGTCAGAGGTCATAAATACCTACCTTACGAAATCAGACTTTCAAATCTTTACCTCTTTCCCCTGGACTACAGACAATTCCGTGGCGACTTAATTCAAACGTTTAGAATGTTACGTGGTCAGGACTGCTGTCTCGCATCCGGCGACTTCTTTGAGCTGGCCACCACTACTAGCTTGAGAGGACACCCTCTGAAATTACGTGTGACAGGAGCGAGACTGGACGCAAGGAGGTCCTTCTTCAGCCACAGAGTGGTAAAGGCATGGAACGCCCTGCCTGTGGACGTCGTCATGTCCTCATCCGTGGACTCATTTAAGAGAAAGCTTGACCAGTACAGGGATATGTACCTCCACAGCATCGGAAACTAACAAATTTCCCCCCTGTACCAACCGCCCCACCCAACGTTTTTATGTTACAAAGCATGCTACTCCCTATATTTCAGTAACATTACGTTTTACAATGTTTGCTATCTCCTGACCGCCACATATGCGCTTTCTTCGATATTATTTGGTCCATTCAGTACCGTACTGGATATTGTAAAATTTTGACATAGAAGGCATTCACAGACAAATTCATACCAGTGACCAATGCTTGATTTATGTAATTACTTACCTAATTTTTTTTAAACTTGCCTTGCACAATGTTTTTTTCTGACGTTATTGTAACCAAAAGGGAGTTCAAAGGCGCTCGCCTATCTTTCCCTTAATAAATCTGATCTGATCTGATGAAATTGCAGAAATTATCAAATCGAATGTCGGCCATCAAGCAATGATCACACCAAGTGCGACAATCCCGGATGAAGTGGTGAGCCGTGAGCGTTCATAGGTATGCGGTAGCATGGCTACTGCATCCTATAAATACCGCAGCCCCTTGTGCAACAACCACCCGTTTCTGCTCTTTTGTCTCTGATGATGGATTCGAGTAGGAATCCGAAACGTCAGGCTAATAAAGCTCTTGTCCCGGCGATCGTGTCTCCTTCTTCAAAAATAGCGTATTTTATTAAGTAATATAATTTTTTACTAGCGACACCAATTTGCCCTTTTCGTTTGTTCTGGATTACACTGAATTTCGGATCGGCCTTGTAAGATCACTGAATTCTTCATGATTTTCAGTGCTTTTCGCCCATCGGCCATAACGGCGGATTCTACATAGTGGATATTTTTCAAACGTCGTATTATGATGCATCTCGAAGGCATTCGCTTAGGTTGGGGTAGTTTTTGCACTCCCTTTCATTGCCAATAGAAGCGAAGAGCCGATTCGCAGGAAGTAGTCTTGAAGAAGGAGACACGATCGCCCGGCGATCGTGTCTCCTTCTTCAACACTCCCTTTCATGTAGAAGTTCGTTTTGGTCGCATTGGTAGACTCACTTTAAACATGAACCTTAATCTTTGAACAAAATGGCCGTCAACAACGAAAGTCAGCAACAAGTAAGCCTTAGATTAATCAAGAAACTTTCTTTAATACGTTTCCTCTTTTAGAAGTGCTTTACGACTGCCAAGGACCAATTTGACAGGTTCTTATACAAGGCTTATATTTGTCTTCTACAGTGAACGCAAGAACATGCCTCTCTCTATTTTACGGCCCTTTCACGGTCATTGCGTCTTTATAGATTCCGTTCTACGATTATGAATGCATGGCAGAGTGGCCATAGAAATAATGACATTTTGCTGTAATTGTTAATATATTGCTCGTTCCTTTTTTAAATCACGTATGTGCCGAAGCTACTTCGCACGATGGGTAATGTTTCTTCTGTTTAAAACTGAGAATGATTATTTGGCGGTGGTCATTTCTGTTACAAGTACAATTTTCCAAACTACGAAACCATTTCAGCCGAGATAAACGTAGGATTGCCTGTGTGCGTTATTACTGCACTTCAAGACACCCAATTCTACAGATCTGGTAACATGACTTCTAAAAAGCGATAAAACATTTAGTTCTATTAAAATAACCTTTGTGTTAGCAAGCTGATTCCCCCGGTAATCATCGGACAGAAAATCAAATTTTTGAGTCCGCCGGATTTTGTTTGGAAAAACCCTTAAGATCAAACTACTCCCCTTTTATTAAAAAAGTATGCTTAGATGAACAACTGAAGTCCAAGGCACGCATTGGCATACAATGTTGCCCATATTTGGCACGAAGTCCATTTGCGTTCGAATTTGTGAACAGTTTGCTTGGTAAAAATGCGTGAATACGATTTTTCCATAAGAAGGACATTCCGTGGAAAGGGCTGGATGAGCAAGCACAATTTGCAACGTTTGGGAAGTTCAAAAGTCTTACATCTTTTCTGTTACAGACTTCATGAGAGGGCGCACGTGTTGTACCTGACATTTCCCTTAATTTTGTGGTTTCAATGATTTCCCGTGCAGTTCAGGAATTTGTATCATGTCGTGCACTCCACAATTCCGCCACTTATAATCATTTTATCATTTTAGAGATCTCAGACGTCGTGGACAACTCGGGCGACGATGATAGGAACAAAATGCTGCGAACATAAGGCAGAGAAAGTAGTTCTACTGTGAATCTCACTGTCTGCTCAGCACACTTTTCTGTCACACATTTGTATCTGCTTCTGATTCAAAGTTTTTTTTAAATTTGTGTACTTTCTGTGGTAAACGGATCCTTTTCAGCATTGTTAATGCATAAAAACTTTGGTGTCCATTATGGCGTGTTTGACATTAATACGCTTCTAGGTATGTGTACCGGGAGCAGGAGGAACGAAGTGAAACGTAGTCTCTTCCGACGTGATGCCGAAAAAATAAACCACTATTAAGCGTTTTCTTCCTAGGGGAAACTGGTGTGCTTACATATATAAAAGGGATTGCCAAATTGCTAAAAATTTTCTAGCACATTAACCGTGTCTTTGCGATAGACAGGCTTCTAGGCAGGATGAATTGCAGAATTTTGGATTCCCGTTCGAGTGCGCTTAAGAATCAGCTCTGACAGCCTTAACAATGAATATTTCATGGTCCGTTGCGACTAAATAGCATGCACTAGAGCATGCAGAGCTACTTTTATAATCTCTCGTGTTTTGGGCAATTTTCAAATCGAGTGATCATCTAAATGACCTACCATGTCAGACACGTCCATTTATAAAGACGGAATCATATATATATGTTACGCA